>OX326971.1:9356631-9590411 GCA_946800305.1 Medicago arabica | reverse complement strand
TTCTTTTGTTAACCTTTTGTCAATTTCATTCTTTTTCCTCGGATAAAGTCATTGAAGCATGGTAACTAAAAAACCAGTTATAAACCCGTGCATTCCCACAGGTCTAGGGTGTGATTAACACTTATAATTGATTTAGGAAAATAATGGTATCTTAAATGATTTAAAACTTTTTTTCCCTCTCTTAAATAGTAAATACAATAGGCTTTTTCTTTGATAACAATGGTCACACCTTTTGCATATATATCCATTCTTGGAGAGAATTTTTAGTCCGCAGCACAATAGATATTCGGAAGGTGTGTCCTTGCCTTCCCATAACTTGGAATTTCGACTTTTCCACATACTCAGTGAGAAAAAGTGTTTTTTTTTTATGCTAAATTTGACTTTTCTTTCTATTTTTCAGCAAAATTATCACTGACCATAATATATTAGGGTATAAACTTGCTACCACGCCGCAAATACATCTAACATAGCCTTGAACGGGTTATTTGTATTATTCAATCTAACATCGCGCAAATGTGATTTCATCTAATTATTGACCATGGTAGATAGACTGCAAATAATACAAAGATTACAATTTACATATGAACAATGAACAAATTTCCTATACGAGAAACCTCCTTTCACTCTTCTTCATATCAACTAAAAGTATAATAACATAAATTCATACTATAATAAGCCATAATCTGAGATTAACAGGAACGAAAAGAAAATAAAAATCACACGTCTACAAAAAGAAAGAAGATGTAGATTTAAATGTTGCTTTGCATTGTTTAAACCATAGAGGTTGATGAAAGAAAAACAAAGGAAAAGGACATGATTCTCACCTATTATGTTAGGTAAGTAAAACTGAGAAGGAAAAATGCTCTTTTTCACAAAGTGAACTGGTTCTCAGTGCAGTGTGGTTGACCCGAAAATAGTGATGAAAAGAACAACACGGTGTGGGACTCTCGCTCGCATGAAAGAAGGTGAGGCAAAAAGGGATTCGTAGACACTCGCAACAAAGAACGTTGACTCTTGACTCTTGCGGGGAAGAATGGCGCGGTGTGGTGGGAGGGGCCTCCTTAGACACTCACGTCAAATAACATTCGACAACATGTTTGTGATAAAGAACAGAAAAAGGATCGATAATGAAGAAAGAAAAAGAAACGCAGGAAGCAAGAAGTGATTTGTAAAAGACGATGTAAAGAAGTGTGTTAGGATTCCTGCGGGGAAAAGATCACATGAGATTTTTATTTGTTATGTTTAGTGAAATATTTCATCCATAGAATTAGTTTAATTTGAGACTTACATATGATGTCAACGAATCATATATATACTATAAAATATCTCGTGGTTAGCGAATAGTTACGATTATCCTACTTCTTTGTTCACCATATGATAATTTGAAATAACACCCTCACCTTGAGTGAATAGTCATTAAATTCTAATTCTAATAGTTCTCTTGGAACCATCTCAGTTTGTATTTGCACCTCTGTTCATAAAGAATTGAAGTCAAATCATTCCTTATATCAACAGCTATTTTGAACCCTTCCTAATTTCAGTATAATAAACTTATGGCAAGTTAACTGTTTTGCTATTATATTCTATATGATGAAATTTCAAATACAAACTCAACAATTCTTTCTAATTTGTTTTGGCCTTTGTTCTCTAGTATTCATTTTTCCTACAGCTCCATTTGTGAACAAAAATGTTTCTGGTGTAGAAATCAGGACAGATAAGGACATTGATTCAACCATCCTTTCTTTAGGCACTAATTTTCCGAGGTCACATAAGAATATTGTAATGTACCAGCTTTTGGTAGTACAAAGAAAGGGAAAGGAAATGTAGTAAGAGTAAAAGAGAGAGAAATGACTATGTTAGGCTAACAAACTAACTTTCTTCCATAGTTTTCTTGTGTATTAACAACACCACAAACTAACCAACTATCACTCATCATAATAGAATCTATTTAGATCCTTTTAGAAGGTGGTGTGACTCATCATCTAAGGGTGCTCATAGTCATTGCACTTGGTATTTAAATATTTGGATCATAACGAATATGTAACGATTCTAAGGCGATTCCACTTCCACATTACTACTACATAATTTGATCAATCAAAGGATTGCTCAACAACTTTTTCATCTGCTCATATAACTTGATTTCAAGGAAACACGTGAACAGAATACCCTCAACTACTTACTTACTAATTACTACCTACTAGTATGTGTTACTCCATAAGACAGGAATTATGCAATTATTATATCTAATTATTTAGATATATGAATATCTTTAAGAGTCATTATAGAGACAAAAATCAACATTTGTCTAAGTATCAAATCATAATTACCATATTGCAGACAACAAATTTGTGACTCATTCATAGAAAATAGTAAGTGAAACTCCACTATAGAATATCAGACTACAACCATGCCCATACAGAACAAATTAACACGGAGAATTCTCTGAATATTATTTATACAGATATGTTATTACATTTATATATAACTTGGAAGGTAAAAAAACTGAACAAAAAGTGAGTCCACTTCAAATTAAATTGCAGTTTTCCTAGTGCACAGAGTTTGCAGATTAGGAAAAGACAATAAAATTGTAACAGTTGCATGCATAGCATAACAGTCTTATACAAGCATAAGCATATTATATATTGAATGAAAAGGGCAATGTCCATTATACCTACAAAGGAATCCAACCATGGATGAGAGAATATACCATATAAATACACTCTATACCAAGGCATCAGCACCAGCAACAATTTCCAGGATTTCACCAGTGATCTTAGCTTGGCGTTGTCTATTATAAACCCTAGACAAATTCTTCTTCAACTCAATAGCATTATCACAAGCACTGCTCATAGCACTCATTCTAGCAGCTAATTCACTAGCAAGTGATTCCTGCAAAGCCCTCAAGATTTGGCTGTTCAAATAAAGTGGCAAAAGTGCATCAAGAATCTGAACAGGATCCTGCTCAAACTGCAAAATCGGCGAAAAATCAATCGTCTTTGACCTAATAGCATCTCTTTCAACAGTTAACTTTCCTTCTTTTGTTGTTAACCTGAAGAGCTCATCCTCAGCAGCATCAACACAGTTTCCATTAATATCACAGATTTCACCTTTTGGTGACAGTGGAAGCAAAGTATGAATTATAGGCTCTGATTTCACTAATGACACAAATTTAGTGTACAAAAGTTCAACTTTATCAACTTCTTCACTAACAAAGAGTGAGAAAACATCATCAGCAATAGTTTGTGCTTCTTTAGCAGTAGGAAGGTTTCCACCTTCAAGAAACCTATCAACAGGTATATAAGGTCTACGAAGGAAATAAGTGTTACCCTTTCTACCAACACTGATAACAGTGTAATCAAGTCCAAGACCTTTCAACTCAGCAATCCTATTTTCAGCTTTTTTCAATATTGCATTGTTGAATCCACCACAGAGACCTCTATCACCAGTGCAAACAACGAGAGCAACTTTTTTCACCGGTCTAAGCTTAGTTAGAGGAGCTTCGATGTCGTCGGTTTGAAGCTGTTCATTGATGCTGTAAAGGACTTCAACAAGTGTCTGCGAGAAAGGTCTGCCATTAACAACAGCTTCTTGAGCTCTTCTGACTTTTGCAGCAGCCACAAGCTTCATTGCTTCAGTGATTTTCTGAGTGTTTTTGACAGAGTCAATACGGTTTCTGAGTTCTCTTAGACCACACTGAATTTTGGTTGGTCTTGAAGGAGTGCAAGAAGATGATGAGTTTTGTGAAGGAAGTTGAAAAGGGTTGAGAGCTGAACGGAAAGAGAGGTTAGAGGCATCAGGTAATGAAGGTTTGGATGAGACCAACATGGTGATGTTGGAGCAAGACATTGTTGCTATGATGAGGCTCTGCAGAGTTTATAGCAGAGAAAGAGAGGGTGGTGTGTGTGGATTTGGTTGGTTATATTATGAGTTGTTTTTTCAGTTTTGTGATGTCTTATCTTGTTCTAATGTTAATGTGTTGTGTGTGTTGTGTTTGGATTCTCTAATCTCTATTGGCATGGAAGGAATGAGTGGAGGGAATGAAAGGAAGTAGATGAGGTTTTGAGATAACGATTTTGGGTGTTGGAGAGAGTAAGAGTAGATTTTCGTTTGTGGGTCCAATCTGATGTAGCTGCTGTGTTGTCTGAGGGTATATGCAGCTATTTGAGTGGTGATCCCTTCTGAATTTGTTAACTCAAACTTAACATCAAATTTGGACAATAAACTAGATACTAGTTAACATGGTTTAAATATGTAATTAACAACTTTCAGTTGATAATTAATGAATATAACAAGGAGTCATAATTAAATATTCATTCACTAGAACACAATTAACTACAATTTTCAAGTGTTCAAATATAGATACATACATTACCTATCCAAATTGTGATTAAATATGTGATATTCATTAACACAAGTTGTATTCAAAATATACAAATTCAAGTTCTCTTGCAGGTAATGATGCAAAGATATTTATAAGCTAAACCCCTTATCGGTTAAAACATTACAAGAGCTTAAAATAATATCATAGACATTCCCAACATGCTATTTCAGATACAATAAATGGTTAATGGGTAAATTAAATATTGGAGGTTCTAGCCTGAACAAAAATAATTACAGCAAAAGCTATGAGCAAAGATCCAATGGATAAGTTCTTGGCACTTCTCTGGACATTATTTGTTGGGAGGTCAAAATTAGTGGACGAATTCTATACAATTCAATAGTTCCACAAAGAACTAATTTTTTTTAAAAATGTTGTCCAGTGAACATGACCCAGTGAAGACCAATTTTGGCCATGACCTCTCAACATATTTACAAAGACAAAACACATCACTTGAACCCTTGCCAGTAACTATACAAATTTAAAGTTCAAATTCTTCAGACTACCATGAAAATATGAAGGAGCTCCATCAAAGGACAAAGGGGAGGGGGAAAATTGTTGTCGATTTTCTTTATCCTGTAGCAACTGACCTCTTATTAACTGCCATCCAGCAATTGCATTAATATTAGATGATGGCGACGACGACGAACAACAACATCAGCAGCAACAACAAAAAGTCCAGTTAGTTCAGAATTTAGATGGTAGCATGGTGCATCAATCAAAAGTCTTGATCCCTACCACCATGTCCTGAATTCAATAACATTGAATCCAATTTGCACACGACTTGCCAGAAAATTTCAATAAACTATCTTCACCATTACCGTCAAGGTTTGATTTTTTCAACGGTGAATCATTTATTTGCATTCAATTCGCTGCGACGCTTCCTGGGTTTTCGTGGTCTACACACACGAGGACCTATGCTTGGCGATTGTACAATGTCTTCGGAATGTCCCACCCCCATGACTGCTTTACCAATTGAGAAGTTTTTGGACGCAGAATCTTCACCAGTTGTTACCTGCTGAAGCATAGCCTTTGATGGTACAAGATTTTTGAATCTACTTGAGTCTAAACTTAAGTCTAAACATAAGTCCAAACTTAGCCATGACGAATTACTTTTGTCATCCATTTCCTTACTAATCAAAGTCATATTTGGCATTGCATCAGTTGTCGGGAGACAAGAATCAAGTTGAATATCAGAATTGGCTCTAGGGACCTCCTAACAAAACAAAGTTAAAAGGAAGGTTATAATGGAAGTAAATATATTTTGAAAAACTGCTCAAGAGTATAAACTAGCATAAAAAGAAAAGGCTAAATTATACCAGAAGTCCTTTAAGTTATTTAATTGTAACAAATTGGTCCTTTAAGTTTTTTTCGTACCACTTAGGTCTTTTAAGTTAATTAATTGTAATAAGTTGGTCCTTCAAGTTTTTTCCGTACCAATTAGGTCCTCTAAGTTATTTAACCGTAACAATTTAGGCGATTTCAGATCTTAAAAATGTAAGTTATTCGGGGCCTAAAAGTTTCAATTAAATAACTTAAAGGACCTAAGTGTTAAGAATAATACTTAAAGGACTAGCTTGTTACAATTAATTAACTTAAAGGACCTAAGTAGTACAGAAAAAATATTAAAGGACCAATTTGTTACAATTAAATAACTTAAAACCTCCAATGTGGGAATTAAATGGTTCAAGACTATAAACATAGAAAAATAACCAACCACCACCTAGCATAAAGTTTAGTCAACAGAATAAGATATCTATTAAAGCATGAGGCAAAAGTCGAAACTAGAAAGATTTTTCTAAGGAAGATGTAATTACATGTGTAAGTGTAAAAACTTAGTTATCTGGGCATTTCTAGTCTAAGCATGGCTCAGAATTTAAAACTAAGATATGGAAACCAGTCCTAAGAGATAATCTAAGAAACTTTGAGAAAAGAAACTAATCCTACGAGATAAACTAAGATATTTTGACATAATATCAATATATTAAAAGATATATTATTTTCTCACCTATAAAAACTATAAAGAGAAACTATTAAGAAAGATCTAAAGATTAATGAGTTGGATAGAAATACGTTATATGATTAGAATATTATGGCGTCGTTTGATCCATGTAGCCGACCCCACTTAGTGGGATAATGCTTTGTTTGTTGTTGTTATTCTAATACTCTCCCTCAAGCTAAGGTTTACTAAGCTTGTTACAAGAAAATAATGCATTGTCTAGCAAATAAAAAATAAATAGAAAACAAAAAACTGAGCTCCACCATTGCAAACATACTGACATAATATCAAGATATTTTCTTCTATCCTAACACAAAAATCATTACAAAGAAGAGAATTTTCATAGTAAGTAGTAAGAAACACAACACATCATTAAACATCTGATGAAAAGTGATGAGTCATTATTTAGTGATTTTTTATATAATATTTAAGTCTGTTTTATTTAGATTTGATTTCGTTTTATTTAAATATTATTCCTTTTAGATTTATTTTACTTCAATTGCAAGATATTTAATTTCAGGAACAAATATTCTGAAGATTCAGTCTTGGAGCAAAAGAAAGAGGATTCAGTCAAGAAAATACGATGATTCGGCACAAAAATATAAATCCACCAAGTTCTCTTTTGCTGCTTTTGCTTCATGAACAAGCTACCTATTAGTTTATTTTTGACCTAAAAGCCCGTGGTTTCTCGTGGAACATTCTAATGATATATTTTCTTAGGGCTTAAGTCATTGTAAACTATAAATAGAGTAGCATCTTATGTTCTTGGAATTCAATGGTGACAATTGTTTTTCTTAATAAAAGTTCCTTCTTTTATTTTCTTATTATTTTTATGTTCTTCTTTTCCCCTACGTCTGCTTCAACCATGACTGAGTAGACTCTTCTTTGTCTGTTGGATAACTTGATGACATAATCCTAACAAACCAAACCATAAACCCTAATTTTATATAAATCTACTTTCTCTTCTAATTTCACCGGTTTAATAGTGAATTAACAATTACCAACTCATAAAGCGAACGGGGAGGGTTAGTAATCGTTAATTCATCATCTTAAATATCAATTCATAAAGCGAACGCGGAGTTTCAAGTGAAATTAGACAAGGATTGCGAACGCGGAGTTTCAAGTGAAATTAGACAAGGATTGCGAAACATGAGAATAACCTAGCAAACCTTGAGACATATAAAATAAAGTTTCGACCTTCAAGGATTCTAATAACAACCAAGGATTCTAATAACAACCAACCACAAGGGAGACATATAAAGTTTCGACCTTCAAGGATTCTAATAACAACCAACCACAGATTCTAATAACAACCAACCATGAGCTAATAACAACCAACCACAAGGATTCTAATAACAACCAACCAACCACAAGGATTCTAATAACAACCAACCATGAGAATAAGCTTGGTTGTTAGAGGAACACACTCGAACACACTCAATGACTTCGAGAGAAGCTTTGATACGCTAAAGAGAAACTTGTTTTTAGAAAGTAGATCCAATGTAAAATTAGCGGTTTAGGGTTTGTTTGTGAAAGACTTGTTATTAAGATGAACTAATAAATCCCAAGGCGTTTTTTATTATTATTTTTATTCAAAACTAAAAAACAAACCTTTTTACTGAACTTTCTTCTATTTCTCTTCCAAAAAGTTAATTGAATTAAAACAACTCCCTGTCCTCTATTTTTTTTACTACTTCGGTAGAACCGTACACTTGCGGTTTTACTCATCAAAAAGCCACATTGAAAATTAATACTCGGTGGCTCAACAAAAAATTTGGTTTACAAAAATATTCAGTTTTGCATTTGGAAGATTTATGTTGAAGAAAACATCAAAAAAACTATATCTATACAAGAGAAAAAATATACTATCTCACGATTATAGAAATTTGTAAAATGTATCTTCCCTCAATATTAAATTTGTAATATACACACACAGACACAAATGATTAAAACAAAACTTAGTGAAAAAGATAAGGCAACTACCTCATTTGGAACCTCGGGAGCTTGTTCGCAGCCTGAACCATCCTCTTCCTCAGAATCAGACATCTCCTCACACTCAAACTAAAACAAAATTAAAATCAAGGGTATAAGGGAAGAATTTTTTTTTTTTAAAACTAAGAATACGAATCAGCACCAAAGAATAATGAGGTGCTGAATGGTACAAGACTATAAAGCAAAGAAAAATGAACAACCATCACCCAGCATAAAGGTTATTCAACAGAATAAGGTTGGCAGCAGATGGTCATGAACCGGAAGCAACAGAAACAAATAGTTAATAGATTGATGAAAAACATGTGAATTAAAGCATGGAGCAAAAGTTGAAATTAGAAAATTTGCAACTTTGCATAAAGGAAGCTGGATTTACATGTGTAACAAATGAATTATATGTGGGCCTTTTGAGTTTAAACATGGCATTGTAGAGCTGAGAACCTCACAAGAATAACATGAATTCAAATTTGTCTGCTAAAGTAAAGAACTATCATGCTGGCATTGACAGACTGATATATTAATTACCATCCAATGTAGCATGCGTACAGGACAAACAAATAATAGAGTCAAACTTGGAAAGACATGGACAGGGCAGTCTCAATATAGATGTATGCCATCTCATTGCAAGGCTCAAACAAAAAGTGTACTTACGAATTTTCATATTAAATAATTAAACTCAAGACAAGAAAGTAAAGTTTTTATGGTAAGCATAGAGGACCACATAGTAAAGTATATGCTGAAAACCGAATGAAAATTAGAAGTTCATGGTTCAACATAAAAACTAAATAAGAGAAGATTGAAGATTTTGAGATTGATATCATATCTCATTAGGATGTTTTTTCATTTGTATTATGAGAATTATATGATGGAACTGTTGAATTTATTAGAAACCTACTCCCATAAAATAAAAAAATAAAAAACTGTATTGTATAAGAGAAGATTTGTTATTTCTCCACATTATTGAAATTTGTAAAATGTATTTCTCCTCAATATTGAAATTTGTAACATATATAGCACACACAAAGACACGCACGATTAAAATCTAAAACTAACTGCGAAAAAAATAAAGAAGCTACCTTATTTTGAACCTCAGAAACTTGTTCACATCCTGAACCATCCTCTCCCTCAGAATCAGCCATCTCCTCACACTCAAACTCAACATGTTCTTCAATATCTTCCTCGGAATCGCTTAACTCTTCTTGCTCCATCACTATCTCAGGATGAGACTGGTCACCAACATCATCATATCTAGTAATGTTATCATCAGGAACGACTAAATGGGCACTTGAAGCAAGTTTGCAGCCGCTCGGTGAAGGAATTCTACCACCCTGCTGACAATATGGAACATTCATTTCTGTTGCACTACTAGCTATGATTTGCTGAGACTCTATAGGAACATGTTCCTTTAGCTGTCTACTTTTCATAGATTTCTCACTTTCTGATACAGAACATAGATGAATCTCCAAGTCAAGTTCATTGGATTTGTCATAAAGACCAGAAGATATATTAATTGTATCAGGCACAACACTATTAACAAGTGGCTCGGCCTGAATAGCATCCGAACCAGTTGGCGCTTGTGTATCATTAGATTTCTGCAGAAGTGGGTGAAAATCAATGCCTCCTAACCTTAATGAGGAATTCTTTGACTGCAATGACTTGTTAGCACTATCAACGTGCCCTTGTTGCTGTGAACTACTGAACAGACTCAGATTTAATTGAGGCTGTCTTCCTGAGAAGAAGCTGAAGGAACTAGAAGGATCAGAATTAAATTTAAATGGATAATAAGGTGTGTTACCCACTTCAGTGACCTGGAACAGAAGAGGATGCATTTGGAGATCACCGTAAGTGGATTTCTCTGCCACAATAGATCTGCCTTCAGCAGTTTCGGAACTTTCTAATTGAGAATGTACCCCACTGTCTTTTGGCATAGGTCTTGCACGTTTAGCACGATGATCAATTCCAATTTTCTCACCATGAGGAATTTGAGATGCAGAATTATCTTTTCTAACATCAGTAGCACCATCTTGACAAGGATGAATCTTTGATGTTCCAGTCTCGAAACCTTTAAAAGCAGTCTGAGAAACTACACGAACAGATGGAGGTAGATTTACAGGAGGCAAGCCCGGTGCTAATTTTACTAACTGAGCGCTATTTGGTCTCCGAGACCGATATGGCCGAAAACAGTACTTGGAGCTAGAGGTCGCACCCAAAAATGGGTTTTTAGGAATAGTTGCACTGGGAGCACCTTTCATGCCACTCCTAAAATCAGTTGTAGAGTGAAAAGGCAGGGGAGGCTTATATACGGATGGAAATGCGGGCTGATTACTATTCTGATGTTGAACATTTCCACTTAAACCATAGTTGTTAATTCCTCTATAAAGCTGACTATGTTGTGAAATTGAATCATGGCCAAGATTTACTTCTACAGATGCCGAGGAAATGTGTTCTGAATGATTAAGAGTAGACGAGTCTGGTCTCCAATCTGCCAGAAATGCCTGGTGGACATAAGGAGCATCTGAATGATCCATGCCATCTGCAATTTCGGCCTCACAATCCTGCATTAAGTTCCAAAGAAAGCTCACAACAGTAAATCAAAAATCTGATAATTCCAATCCTTAAAAACAAATATAAAAGCCCAGATGAACTATGCACTCAGACTAAGCCATAGGCTCATTGTCCACTGCAATTATTGATGAACTAGCCAAAGCAAATGTGAACATGTGTCATATATATATATATATATATATATATTGGTACATTTACAAGCACACTAACATAAAATCGCGATGATTACAATTTGTTATATACTTATGCTGCATGTACATATGAGCCAAGATTGCATAAAGGTAGACTAAATTGTATATTGTGCATTTGTATGTTATTTGTCCTAAGCCGTTCAGGTAGTTAACAAAAATTACATTTAAGATGACTATACTGACATTTCATATGCAGGTAGAACCTGAGAGGTAAATTCAAACGCAGGTTTCTTAGCTTCAGGCAGTAACAAACCTCTTTATCAGACCTAGGTTGCCCACATTCTGTCTCAGTAGCTTTCGACTTTCTTCTTCCAGACTCATACAATCTCCGCTTCTCCTTTTTTCCGTCGGCTACCTTGTAAGACTTTTGAGTCCCAAGAGCAACTCGCCATTGGCGTGGAAGCAAGAATGGATCTCTGTGTGGAACAATATATTGCCATACTGACATCCAATCAGATTTATATTGCTTAAGTCCCTGTTAATTTTTTGTCACACATTAGCAAACTTATGTGCGATTTACCAGAAAATTTTCAAATCCAAATTGCTCTAGAATAAATTACCTCATCAATGCATGCTATCTCCTCTTCAGTCAATGGGGAGGTTTTCATTCTTCGAACTGCCTGTATGGAGAAAAAATCAGGTAAATAGTGTAAAGAATCAATTAATTAAATCTTATATTCAGTTCTGTAGTTCGTTTTATCTAGGTTCTTTTTAAATAAAAAACATCGAAGGACAAGCCTATGTGACTCGAATCTCAAATTAGTTGAGTTCAGATGTATATACTTTGAGTACATGATGCTCTATTTTAATTTTTTATATTTGTCTCTTAAAATGATCAATCATATAATACTATGAAAAATGAGCAAAAATTCAATTTGCTATTCAGCCAACTGGAATTCCAATTTGTGATTTTCAATCCATGATGATAAATACATCAGTTGAGTGATACAAATTTGAAGTATTTAACCATAGATTTCTTTTCTGAAGCAAGTTGGTTTTGGATCTTGGTCTAGGTGTTAACAGAATTGACTTTGCCCATGCATTTTTATCTGTTTTCAGTTAGCTAAAAAGTTTGATGGCAGTTCAGATTTTCAGAGAAGTTCAAATTGATTGTAGCTTATACTTAGTAATTCTCTTCTATGAAATAAATTGCAATTTCCTTCTTCAAGTTAAATCTCCCATTATTTCAATTTTATTTTGAACAGTGGTACTAGAGTCGATGATAAATAAAGGTGATTGACTCCTTGTATCAAAAGTCTCCTTGGCAATGTGGAAGTCTGGTGGCACATCTTGTCAAAACCATTTGTATGGACACTCTTAGCCCGACACGAGGATCTACCAAATGTTTTAGGCTCCCCTTGTGACCCAAAATTGGTGCAAAAAAGCCAAACTTCTATGGGTATGACGCAATGTTCTTAGTTCTTTTAGGGCTAAAAACACCGAGGTTGAGCGATTTCTTTTTTAGGAAGTTGTGGTGCAAATATGTCTACTTTGAGCATTTATCCAGTTGCAATTTCAATGTTTAATGGTGAAAACTGTGAAGGCACGGGGTTTTAGATAAAAAGAGAAGAATAAGAATATGATTATGGTGAGATATAATTGATAATGATTTGTAATTTTTACATCCACGGACAGATCAGCTCAACCAAAAGTTAAGCTTGGAAATGGTGAATTTGAGCAAGCAAAATGGGACAATTGCTGTAAAAATATGAATGTTGTGAAAATCGCCACTGATGTTCTTTACATTGCAAAAATATATCTAAATCTTCTTAGTCTTGCACAATTGCTAAGAAATGGATATGCAATCTCTTCCAAAGGAAATTATTGATTTACCATTGATGATGAAACAGAGATAGCAAAGATTTAACTGGTCAGAAACAGCTTGCATTTGATTATATATGGATTAAGCATGTATGTTTACCTTTATTGGGTTCTCTGATGACTTTGAAGAGCAACGATTTTTTTGTCTGACAAAAATCTGTAACCAGACCATTCAGTGCCATATTAGATAAGCAACAAAATTGACCACCACAATGAAATTGCTGAACTAATTATTCAACTAAACATTTTATTTCAATTCAAAAGCTAGTATACAGGACAATTAATGAATAACATAGTATATTATACCCATATAAGACAATTATTAAAACCAACTTTCCAAATCTGTAAGCACAGTCTTACTGCCGCTTACTATTTACTAATGAATATCCTAGAGCCCAGAAACTTGTTGCATATTAACTCATTTACTTTTGCTCTTTCTTTACATTTTTACTTCGGGGGGAGGGTGTTCAGGCAGTGTATATGTTGCTAAGTTTTAAAGGAATCTCACCACTAGGCAGCCGAATCATGTAAAATAAATATATATATATATATATATTTTTTTAAAGTTGTTGTATATTTTAACCTTTTTTGTAAAAAAAAAAATCAGCCAAAAAAAAAATCAGTACAAGCCTGATGCCAAGTTACAAAGGCTCACATGACGTTGATGTGCGAATTATCATTATTTAGTCTCTTATTGAGTTTTAATGTTACTTACAAGACATATAAGATGGTCATTTTATGTTAATTTGCATTTTTATCTAACTTGATTTCTTATAATATTTATGTTTCCTTATTACTTAAAATTAATATTTTATAGAACATAAAATATTCAAAATACATACATTAAATATCACTAATTTAATATGGTCGAATTAGTGTATCAAGGAATCAGCATATTCATTATTTCACTGATCGCTGGAAGTTTTGAAATACATGTTATATTACAATTTTGTATAATAACAAATAACGAATGCGATCGAGCCATACATTAGTCTCTAAACATGAGAATGCTCACAAATTAGAGAAAAAAACCTCAAAGCAGCATACAACAAAAAAATAACATACATTTATATGCACGAAAAGAGTCCATCCATTATATCACATTCAAAAGAAGTTGTCATAAAATTTAGTCAACAGAAATAGTCACCTGATGCGTAGACTTGCTGGGAAGAAATCTTTGTTTAATTGCTTCCCAATCTGTATTATATTCCAATATCCCTAAGGCTAGTAATCTGCAATAAAATATATAGGTCTTTGTAAACACCGCGAGCTTGTCTTGAACAATGGGAATACAATTGTAATAGATAAAAATGCAGAAAATGAAGACACACAATGCTTTTATTAAGTGGTCATACAGTGTAATGGTAGAACAAAAGTGGATTTTGCACGACAGAAAATGTTGGCCGCGATATTAATGGCAGCATGGCTGGCATTTAGGAAATGGCAGCCTGCAGGACATTTTTATTATTCTAAAAATGAAAATACCATAGTGCATGCTTTTTATGGATGAAATAGCCAATTGCAGAGTCAAGAGTGGCAATAAATAGAAAGTTAGAAGTATGGAGATGAACCTTGGGAACACATGATGTTGGCCTAAGTCAGTTAAACATAGTATATAAATTTCTAGCCTAGCAATAAACACACAGATCCTAAGAAATGAAAATTGGAAAACATATTTATCAAAGAAGTTTATTAACTGACAGAAGGAATGGTTGAAAAGAGGAACTTATAAGAGAATAAAAACCAATCTTGCATCTATTTCACCTAAGCCTTGATAGGTGAAAGCGAAAGCTCCAACATTAGTGTTAAGTATCTAAAAGAACTCGACCCACTTCTTACCAGTAAAAAAACATTTTCATACCTTCCATTTTGAGGGTATGAAAACATGTTTTTGATAAGGTTTTAGGGGGTATCAAGTTGAGGGGAAGTGCTGAGAAATTGATGTTGATTATTATAAGATTTGTTAGTTAGAATCATGACAGGATTAGATTCCTATTTAGATTACATCTCTCATGTATACAAATATTTGTACAAACCTTTGCATTATTGAGTGAGAAAAAAATATTCAAGTAATACAAAGTAAACAGAATCAAGATCTAGCTTTTTCACAGTAAATCATTTAACATAGTTGACTAGCACAAAGAGGAGGAATGCAACTTACTCGTCCTCTGAATCAGTGAAAAGTGTCCTATTTACAGATGCTGCCAGGGGTGGCTTGTGTGGGAATAATGCTGGATTAAAAAAGGCCAAAAATCTTTGAGTTGTGCTCGCAACTTCCTTTGGTACCAAAGCAATTGACTGCTTTTTGGAACTTTCAACAAGCATGCCAGCCAATGTTTTCTTAGGTTGTTTTTTATCAGGTGAAGATGAGACTGTACCATTGGCTCCAACAACAGATGAAGAAAAAGGAAATAGAGGTTCCTTTTCAATAACTTGATCAAAACCAGATTCAATGAATCGCTTTCGAAACTCTCGGGCAGCTGTAAAAGGAATATCAAACCAATGATTGAGTAAGTAAACCATAAAAGTCAATATTATGAACCAGTATAGAATGGAAAGGCATGAAAAAAACTTTTAAGTAAATAATAGCACCTACCAGAATTAATGTCATTTACATATCCTCTTAGCAAATTAAGAGGAGCAACATCTAAAATAGATAGCACAGGGCCTCTTACAATAGGAAACCAGAAAGAACCGTCAGCATCTTGAAAACAACTTCTTTGCCCATTCAAACCTTCAGAAGAGGTCTGATGGGATTGAGGAATCCGCACACTCATTGCATCTTGGATAGAAGCAGATCCTGTGTGGCACTGGCCTGGGACAGATGGAGTAAAGCAAACAGCAGGATATGGTGTTCTTATTGAAGATAATACTGCATCCCGTTTGTGAAGCATCTCAAAAAGCATACTCTGAACTTGAGAAGCTACCTGTTTGTGTGAAGGCTCAAGAACCGACAGCGAAAATACCTGAATAAGCAGTTGTACATGCTCATGTATCAAACTGTACAGCTGACCAATCTGTTGGGGAGTAAAGCCATTAACAGGACCATTTCTTGAAGCAGAAGATTGAATGCTGCGAGTAGCTTCAGGCATCAAACCATTCCCTGAAACAAGTTGTCCATTAAGCCAACAAGGCAAAATGGGCCGCAGTGGCCTGTTAACCTGTCCGAATGTTTTTCTCTCACTTTGGGAAGAGCTCTTCCGGCGATTATTTTGTCTAGTCTTTGGTCGTCGTCCAGCACCATCACACTCGTTTCGGGTTTCTACCGCTGCATTCTCATCAGCATCACTGTCCAGCAACTCCTGAAGCTCTAACTCAAAGTCTGCATCATTATCTTCATCATCATCATCAAGGTTTTCATTTTCATGAGATGAATGACCATCACCTTCTCCACCCTGTAATACAGCTGCTAGAAATTTTTTATACTCTTCTTCGTCATCGACATTTTGAACATCATCTTCATCATCGGTCTCTTGAAGAAAGGTCTCAAGCTCATCAAGACTGAAACCTTCAAGCGAATAACGAGCTCTAGTACGCATACAAATAGCATCCTCATTATCTATGTCTATCACTGGGCTTCGGGGTTTCGTTGTGTTGCTTATTTCTTCTATCCTAAGACCATCAATAGTACCACTAATCAAGTCATTCTTCTTCTCCTTATCAATCTCCAATTGAGATATCATACCTGCCGCTTCTAAAACAATTTCCTCCTCGCCATGTTCAGAATCTACTGCACTACAGATTTGCTCATTACTCGTTATCTTTTCCAAATCTATATCCATAGATGGCCCGCTATCTACAACATTACGATCCAATCCATCATCTTCAGAACTCAAACTTGACGAAGCATCCGAAAGTGCTTCCTTTAAAAACAAAGGATTAAAGTCTGCATCTTCTTCTTCCTCTTCCTCTTCCTCCTCTTCTTCTTTATCTTCCACAGGTTTCAAACTCCTTTCACAGCCGTCACTAGAAGAAACTGCATTCTGATTCGCAGCAACCCCAATTTCAGCCGACTCAGTATTTGAACCTGTAGACATATTAAATAGCCAATAAATATCAACTTTTTATGCTTCTCAAAACAAAGTCAAATCCACTGGAGAATCGGAACAAATCATAATAACAGCTACAAGTCCTTGTTTAGATAAACAGCTTAATTTGCAACTTATAGTAGCACAAGCACTTCTCATATAAGCTATTTTTATAATAAAAGATAAAATAAAGCCATATAAGTTATAAACTGTTTTCATAAGCTATCATGGAGAGCTTATGGAAATAACCTGAAAAAAACTTACGAAAACTTTGTAAGTTGTTTGTGTTTGTATTCATAAGTTCTCTCCAACAGTCTCGCAAATGCTTATACAACAACAAAACCACATCAGCAACAACCAAATCTTATTCCTCTAAGTGAGGTCGGCTACATAGATCAAACAAAGCCATAATGTTGTATTACATACCATATTTCTATCCAACTCATTAATCTCTAGATCTTTCTTAATAGTTTCTCTTATAGTTTTTCTGCCTCTAGTAATGCGACTACCCTCCTTACTAAACAATCTACAGGTCTTCTCTCTACGTGCCTAAACCACGTAAGCTTAAGTTTCTACCATCTTATTTGAGTTTATGGCGGTAAATGAACTATAAACCGCCATATACTCAAATAAGTCAATCCAAACAAACCCTAAATAAGAAACATCACTTATCCACGCATCTTCCAAATCCAATCACTTAAAAAATGAACAATACAAAATTTGATTTAGTAAAATCAAATAGTGATTTTATTGAAAACCCACATGAAAGCAATAGAACTAAAAATCAAATAAAATAAAAAGGACCTAAATTGTAGAAATTTGCAGAAACCCAATATGAATAAGTAGTAAAGTTTTCAAATTTACTATATACTGACCAATGTTAACTTCCATAGTTGTTTTCTTCAGCAAGTGGCAACTTGGGTAAACACCAAAACGGTACCGTCGTGTCAGAAAACGTTTTCTGTTGAATACAACGTTAAAATCCACAAACTATGAACCCTAATACCAAAGCAATGAATCGTAACGAGAAAATCGATGAATGTGATATACGCGTGCGTGCGTGCGAAGAAGAGAATGAAATATACCGATATTGCCCTCGCTCAGAATCGAGCTTGATTGATCGGAGATGGAAACAGGCCAAGTTTTCGTATCAATCTATAATCAAACTTTCTTCTCAACTCTAACACTATGTTTGGTTCGCGAGAAATAAAAGGAGAGAAGCATCTGAAGAGAGAAAAGAAAGAGGAAGATGGGAGGAAGTATAAAGTAAATTTGATTTTATATAAGGATGGTTTAAAGTAATTTGATTTAATTGCGCTCCCTTAACTTAATTGATTGTCTTCCTTAACTATATATATAAAGTAATTTGGTCTATACATTTACAAAAAATTCAAATATTTTAAAGTGGACCGGATACTGTTATGGGTTTGGGCTCAAAACTGGTTGTTATGCACATGTCAATACATTAACCGTTAGAATCCTGCTCTCTCACCTGTAAAATCCACTCTCGCCCTGCAAGCAGGACGAAAATACCCTTGCGCAAGTGTAAAACTGTGCGCAAGTTAACTTGCGCATCGTGGCTTAAGTCACGCAGTGGCACGCTAGTGTAACGCACTGCGTGAGTTAACTCACGCAGTGTCACGCTAGTGTAATGCACTGTGCTGATATATCAGTTCAGCATTAAATGTTGTACTGATATGCATTGAATGCATTGAATATCATTAATGACCCGTAGTTTTTACACGCTCATAATTGAACCGAATTACGTCAGTTTAACAAGATTATCGGATAATACGACATAATCGATCAAAATTACACAAAAACATCATTTTTATCACAATCACATAATCACACATAACGACCCAAACGGTCCAAATTTCACAAATTCGCCGGTAATGATCCGTAATCACTTAAATACACTTAATGACACGTAAACTATCCAAATTACACCAATTTGTCCATAAATCTTGAAAATCACATTACTTCACATAAACGGTTAAAATTACCGAAATTTATCGTTAAATTACATAAACACAAATTTATTAAAATTCAATAATACGGACACAAGTTCGAACAACTGACGATATTACACGTTAATAAATATTACATTTCAACGGATCGGACATAAAGATGTAAAGCGTTATCTTCAACCATTACGTAAAACATGTTAGCAACGTCGCTATCATCTTCGACACATTGTGGAAAATACACCGTCTTCGAAAAGTCTTCTTCCTTATCCTCCCCTAAATTCACGCCTAACGCATTTAAAATTACATCGTATGTTCTATGATTTGAACCAATATGGATAAAGAAGTTGTCAAGTTTTATCTTCAAATCGTCCAACTTGCCGGTGGGCTTTACAAAAAACCTAGCCTTCATTTTCACATCTACATAACGGACATGAAGTTTTACTAGATCTTGTGCATCTTCATACATGTTTCACTTCAAAAAATATAAATAATTGAATAATTAGTGACAAAGTAAATGCGAGCAATAATTGGTGTGACATAACCGGCCTATACCGGTTTAGGTTCTTCAATTTAACCAATGCGAGCTTGAAATAGAATGTTGGCTTTAAACGGCTTCACATTAATGGTCGGTTTGACATCGTCGGAACCTTTGCCGGAAGCATCGCCGGAAACTTCCTTTTTGGCTGGTTTCGGTTCAACGTTATCACCCGCGACATTGTCAACCATCTCCCTATATATCTATTGAATAAAATAATTTACAAAGTGAGAATAAATAGATTACTTGTGTAACAAGCTAACCAAGAGCAAAAAATTCAAAAATCTGGACTGTGCACAGTGGCGTGACTTAAGGTCATGCAGCACATTAATACATGCGCCACTTAACTAGCGCAGGGTGTAACGCCCGTTTTAATTATTTAATTTATTTTATATAGTATAGAGTATATTTATATGATTTTGTGTGAATTAAGTGATATTTGAGATATTATGCGATTTATGTGACTTATGTGATGTGTTGTGATTTATTTTATTGTTTAATAAAATAAGATTAGAAATTAAAACAAATAATAAGTTGTGGGTTTGTTTTATAATTAGATATAGTTGTGGGGAAATAAGATAAAATAAAACAAACAAAAAGAGGTTTAAATAGGGAGAGTTAGGTTAGAATTGTACGGAACGTACAATTCAGAGCTTTGGGAGGAAAAGGGAGGAAACGGAAGAGAAGAACCGGAGAGGCTGCTGCTCGAATTTCTTAAGGTAAGGGTGAGCCTTTCATTACGATATCATTAGAACGTGTAATTCATGATTATAGTTAGCAAATTCTAGGTTTATTTCATGAGAATTAGGTCATAAGTGGTAAATTGGTGATTAGATGATGAAAAACTATACCGTTGACGTAGTAAACTGTTTACAGACATTAGAATAACTCTTAGACACCATTATAGTCGAAAATATGAAGAATTAGGATGGAATTTGGGGTTTGGGGTGAAAACCCTCGTAATCCCGTAACTGTTCTGCCGCCGCTCGCCACAGCGAGCAGCCAGCTCGCCACGGCGAGTACTCATCCGCTCGCAAGGCGAATAGAACAGCTCGCCATAGCGAGCAACCCCCAGAAGTGTTTCGCGAGGCGAAAACCCAACTCGCCGTAGCGAGCAACACCCAGGAGCTCGCCAGGCGAGTAACCCAACTCGCCATAGCGAGTAGTACCCCTGATGCTCGCGAGGCGAGCAATCCAGCTCGCCGTAGCGAGTAGCCCCTTTAATGGTTCGCGAGGCGAGAGATCCCACTCGCCATAGCGAGTAGTCCTGTATCAGACTACCTTTTAGAGTAATGCGACTCTTGTCGCACGATTAGTTATGAGGTGATCCCTGGTTTGGGAATTGAGTGCTGAGATATTAAGAGGAAATGCAGAGCTGTTAACTATAATTGATTTGTTATTGTGACCTATACATTGTATATGCTTTCTGAATCATAAGAGGTAATGTCTGTGAATGGTTATGATTTTGCTATGTTTGAGATGTTGATTGTTGCCATGCTGCCATGTTTTATTAATTAAAAGTTGCATGTGTTGTTATAAGATTTATGAGGTTGTAATCCAAATTATTGGAATTTATTTTGAGATGTCTAAGATTTAAGAAGTCGAGTCCATGCATATTCATCCAGAGACGAGGGCTCATGCCCTAGGAGCTTTTGCTCAAACAGCGACGAGAGCTTATGCTCTAGGAGTATTTTTATGCTCAATATCGACGAGGGCTTATGCCCTAGGAGTATATTTATACTCAATATGGTACCACATGCATGATTAAGATGTCCAAGTTGCATAAGTTGTGTCGATGTTGCATTGTCAAGTCAAACTATTAAGTTGATTTATGTTGTTGTTTAAGATGCTACTTGATTGTTATTATGATATATGATGATTAAGTTATGTTGTTAATTGTAATTATTGGATTATATGTTTAATGCTATTGTTATGAGAATCTCACCCCTTCTGCTGGAATTGCCGCCTTGTGGGCAAGTGCAGGTGATTAAGCTTTTGTCGCTGTTGCCGTTGCGAGTGGTTATCCTCACCGTGTCCTTTAGGTGCTCTGATACGTAACGGGATGGGAACCTTTTATGTTTACTTTCTATTCCTTACGTATTGATTATAATTTAAGATTTCAGTTAATTTATGTCGAGACTTATTTATGAGGCCTGCGTGCCAAAACGATTTGTTTAACATTGAACTTATTCCGCTGCGATGTTAGGACGGTTTTGACTAGAATAAATGTTTATTTATTCCCTTTTTGAGAATTTAAGTAAATGTAGCATTCCGTTTTATATGATACTCTGATTTATTTGAGAAATTTTGAATTTGGGAAAACGGGGTGTTACAATTGGTATCAAAGCAGGTCGGTCCGTCCGGCCAAGTAGATCGAGTCGTTAGTGTCGAGTGTTAGTTTAATTCTGTTTGAATTTCTCTAACCGTTCTCGTTATGTAGTGAACTAAGATGGCTGGAAGAAATGATGCTGCTCTTGCTGCTGCATTACAAGCGATGACTCAAGCTGTGGGCCAACAACAGAATGCTGGTGGAAATGATGGTGTGAGAATGTTGGAGACATTTTTGAGGAATCATCCACCTACGTTTAAGGGAAGATACGACCCCGATGGAGCTCAGACATGGCTCAAGGAGGTCGAAAGGATTTTCAGAGTGATGCAGTGTACGGACGTTCAGATGGTGCGCTTTGGTACGCACATGCTGGCAGAAGAAGCTGACGACTGGTGGGTGAGTGTCCAACCGGTCTTAGAGAATAGAGGTGCTGCTGTTACTTGGGCTGTGTTTAGGAGGGAGTTCCTGAACCGTTACTTTCCGGAAGATGTTCGCGGGAAGAAGGAGATTGAGTTCCTTGAGCTGAAACAAGGGAACATGTCGGTAACTGAGTATGCTGCCAAGTTTGTGGAATTGGCTAAGTTTTATCCACACTATACTGCTGAGACGGCGGAGTTTTCTAAGTGCATCAAGTTCGAGAATGGCTTGCGTGCTGATATCAAGAGGGCAATTGGTTACCAGAAGATCCGTAACTTTTCCGAGCTGGTGAGCAGCTGCAGGATTTATGAGGAGGACACTAAAGCTCACTACAAGGTAGTGAATGAAAGAAAGAGTAAAGGGCAGCAGAGTCGCCCGAAGCCTTATAGTGCCCCTGCTGATAAGGGCAAGCAAAGAGTTAATGATGAGAGGAGACCTCAGAAGAAGGATGCTCCTGCTGAGATTGTCTGCTATAATTGTGGTGAGAAAGGCCACAAGAGTAATGCTTGTACTGGAGATGTGAAGCGGTGTTACCGTTGTGGTAAGAAGGGACATGCTACTTCGGCATGCAAGTATGATGATGTTGTGTGCTTTAATTGTAATGAAGAGGGTCATATTGGTTCACAATGCAAGAAGCCTAAGAAGGCTCAGACTACTGGTAGAGTGTTTGCTTTGACTGGCACACAGACAGAGAATGAGGATCGTTTGATCAGAGGTACTTGTTATTTTAATAGTACTCCTTTAATTGCTATTATTGACACTGGTGCTACACATTGTTTTATTGCCATTGATTGTGCTGCTAAGTTGGGTCTTACTATGTCTAATATGAATGGGGAAATGGTTGTCGAAACTCCAGCTAAGGGTTCGGTGACCACTTCTCTTGTGTGTTTAAGATGTCCTTTGTCGATGTATGATCGTGATTTTGGAATTGATTTAGTTTGTCTACCCTTGAGTGGTATGGATGTGATTCTGGGTATGAATTGGTTAGAGTACAATCATGTACATATTAATTGTTTTCGCAAGTCAGTGTATTTTTCCTCTGATGAAGAAGAGAGTGGGGCAGAGTTTTTATCTACTAAACAGCTGAAGCAGTTAGAACGAGAAGGAATGTTGATGTTTTCTTTGATGGCATCTTTATCTATTGAGAACCAAACGTTGATTGATAAGCAGAAAGTGGTATGCGATTTTCCAGAAGTCTTTCCCGATGAAATTCCTGATGTGCCTCCAGAAAGAGAAGTTGAATTTTCGATTGACCTTATTCCGGGAACGAAGCCTGTGTCTATGACACCTTATCGCATGTCAGCTTCCGAGTTAGCTGAGTTGAAGAAACAGTTAGAAGATTTACTTGAAAAGAAGTTTGTTAGACCAAGTGTTTCTCCTTGGGGAGCGCCAGTACTACTAGTAAAGAAGAAAGACGGTAGTATGAGGTTATGTATTGATTACCGACAGCTGAACAAGGTAACTATAAAGAATAGGTATCCACTTCCGAGAATTGACGATTTAATGGATCAATTAGTGGGTGCACGAGTGTTTAGCAAGATTGATTTGAGGTCGGGTTATCACCAGATTAAAGTGAAAGATGAAGATATGCAGAAGACAGCTTTCAGGACGCGTTATGGGCATTATGAATACAAGGTGATGCCTTTCGGTGTTACGAATGCACCTGGTGTGTTTATGGAATATATGAATCGCATCTTCCATGCATTTTTGGATCGTTTCGTGGTAGTATTCATCGATGATATTTTGATTTACTCCAAGTCTGAAAAAGAGCATGCAGAACATTTAAAGATAGTCTTGCAAGTGTTGAAAGAGAAGAAGCTTTACGCTAAATTATCGAAGTGCGAATTCTGGTTGAACGAAGTGAGTTTTCTTGGCCATGTTATTTCTGGTAATGGTATTGCAGTTGATCCGTCTAAAGTTGAAGCCGTATCGCAATGGGATACTCCGAAGTCAGTTACGGAGATTAGAAGCTTTTTGGGATTAGCTGGGTACTACAGAAGATTTATAGAAGGATTTTCGAAGTTGGCACTTCCGCTAACGCAGTTGACCTGCAAAGGTAAAACATTTGTGTGGGATGTTCATTGCGAGAATAGTTTTAATGAATTGAAGAAGCGTCTGACGACGGCTCCAGTTTTGATTTTGCCTAAGTCCGATGAACCTTTTGTTGTGTATTGTGATGCGTCCAAGTTGGGTTTAGGTGGTGTGCTTATGCAAGATGGTAAGGTGGTTGCTTATGCATCGAGACAGTTGAGAATCCATGAACGAAATTACCCTACCCACGATCTTGAATTAGCTGCAGTGGTATTTGTGCTTAAGATTTGGAGACATTACCTGTACGGTTCAAGGTTTGAGGTGTTCAGTGACCACAAGAGCTTGAAGTATTTATTTGATCAGAAGGAATTGAATATGAGACAGCGAAGGTGGCTCGAGTTGTTGAAGGATTATGATTTTGGTTTGAATTATCATCCGGGTAAAGCTAACGTTGTTGCAGATGCCCTAAGTAGGAAGACTTTGCATATGTCCGCTTTGATGGTTAAAGAGTTTGAGTTGCTGGAACAGTTTAGAGATTTGAGTTTAGTATGCGAATGGTCACCCCAAAGTGTGAAGTTGGGAATGCTGAAGATCGATAATAAATTCTTGAAAAGTATTAAAGAGGCGCAGAAATTGGATGTTAAGTTTGTGGACTTGTTAGTTGCTAGCAATCAGACCGAAGACGGTGACTTTAAGGTCGATGATCAAGGTGTGTTGAGGTTCCGAGGTAGAATTTGCATTCCAGATGATGATGAGATGAAGAAAATGATTCTTGAAGAGAGTCATAGAAGTAGTTTGAGTATTCACCCGGGAGCTACGAAAATGTATCACGATTTGAAGAAGTTGTTTTGGTGGTCTGGATTGAAACGTGATGTGGCACAGTTTGTGTATTCGTGTTTGGTTTGTCAGAAGTCGAAGGTGGAACATCAGAAACCGGCTGGGATGATGATACCTTTAGATGTGCCAGAGTGGAAATGGGATAGTATATCCATGGATTTTGTGACGAGTTTGCCGAATACGCCTAAAGGGAATGACGCCATTTGGGTAATTGTTGATAGACTGACGAAGTCGGCTCATTTTATTCCGATTAACATCAGTTTTCCTATAGCTCAGTTGGCAGAGATTTATATTCGTGAAATAGTGAAGTTGCATGGTGTTCCTTCGAGCATCGTATCAGACAGAGACCCGAGGTTTACTTCTAGATTCTGGAAGAGTTTGCAAGAGGCTTTAGGTTCTAAGTTGAAGCTGAGTTCGGCATATCATCCGCAGACAGATGGTCAGTCGGAAAGGACGATTCAGTCGCTGGAAGATCTGTTGAGGGTTTGTGTACTTGAGCAAGGAGGAATTTGGGATAGTCATCTCCCGTTGATAGAGTTCACGTACAATAACAGTTATCATTCTAGTATCGGAATGGCACCTTTCGAGGCTTTATATGGTCGGAGATGTAGAACTCCGTTGTGTTGGTTTGAGTCAGGTGAGAATGTGGTATTAGGACCAGAGATTGTTCAACAGACTACTGAGAAGGTAAAAATGATCCAAGAGAAGATGAAAGCGTCGCAGAGTCGGCAGAAGAGTTATCATGATAAGCGTAGGAAGGACCTTGAATTCCAAGAGGGAGATCATGTATTCCTAAGAGTTACTCCCATGACCGGTGTGGGTCGTGCATTGAAGTCGAAGAAGTTAACCCCGAAGTTTATTGGCCCGTATCAGATATCAGAGAGAATTGGGACAGTGGCGTATCGAGTAGGTTTACCGCCGCACCTGTCAAATTTGCATGATGTGTTTCACGTGTCGCAACTTCGGAAGTATGTTCCAGATCCATCCCATGTGATTCAAAGGGATGACGTGCAAGTTAGAGACAACCTGACGGTTGAGACCTTACCTGTGAGGATCGAAGGTCGTGAAGTGAAGAGGTTGAGAGGCAAGGAGATACCTCTTGTGAAAGTCGTTTGGGACGGAGCGACTGGTGAAAGCTTGACTTGGGAGCTAGAGAGTAAGATGCTGGAGTCTTATCCCGAGTTGTTTGCTTAAGGTAAATTTTCGAGGACGAAAATCTTATAAGTTGGGGAGAGTTGTAACGCCCGTTTTAATTATTTAATTTATTTTATATAGTATAGAGTATATTTATATGATTTTGTGTGAATTAAGTGATATTTGAGATATTATGCGATTTATGTGACTTATGTGATGTGTTGTGATTTATTTTATTGTTTAATAAAATAAGATTAGAAATTAAAACAAATAATAAGTTGTGGGTTTGTTTTATAATTAGATATAGTTGTGGGGAAATAAGATAAAATAAAACAAACAAAAAGAGGTTTAAATAGGGAGAGTTAGGTTAGAATTGTACGGAACGTACAATTCAGAGCTTTGGGAGGAAAAGGAAGAGAAGAACCGGAGAGGCTGCTGCTCGAATTTCTTAAGGTAAGGGTGAGCCTTTCATTACGATATCATTAGAACGTGTAATTCATGATTATAGTTAGCAAATTCTAGGTTTATTTCATGAGAATTAGGAATATGAGAATTAGGTCATAAGTGGTAAATTGGTGATTAGATGATGAAAAACTATACCGTTGACGTAGTAAACTGTTTACAGACATTAGAATAACTCTTAGACACCATTATAGTCGAAAATATGAAGAATTAGGATGGAATTTGGGGTTTGGGGTGAAAACCCTCGTAATCCCGTAACTGTTCTGCCGCCGCTCGCCACAGCGAGCAGCCAGCTCGCCACGGCGAGTACTCATCCGCTCGCGAGGCGAATAGAACAGCTCGCCATAGCGAGCAACCCCCAGAAGTGTTTCGCGAGGCGAAAACCCAACTCGCCGTAGCGAGCAACACCCAGGAGCTCGCCAGGCGAGTAACCCAACTCGCCGTAGCGAGCAACACCCAGGAGCTCGCCAGGCGAGTAACCCAACTCGCCTTAGCGAGTAGTACCCCTGATGCTCGCGAGGCGAGCAATCCAGCTCGCCGTAGCGAGTAGCCCCTTTAATGGTTCGCGAGGCGAGAGATCCCACTCGCCATAGCGAGTAGTCCTGCATCAGACTACCTTTTAGAGTAATGCGACTCTTATCGCACGATTAGTTATGAGGTGATCCCTGGTTTGGGAATTGAGTGCTGAGATATTAAGAGGAAATGCAGAGCTGTTAACTATAATTGATTTGTTA
This sequence comes from Medicago arabica, assembly GCA_946800305.1. Lineage (NCBI taxonomy): Eukaryota > Viridiplantae > Streptophyta > Magnoliopsida > Fabales > Fabaceae > Medicago > Medicago arabica. The sequence goes on along the minus strand of OX326971.1, from coordinate 9,562,991 downwards.
TTGTGACCTATACATTGTATATGCTTTCTGAATCATAAGAGGTAATGTCTGTGAATGGTTATGATTTTGCTATGTTTGAGATGTTGATTGTTGCCATGCTGCCATGTTTTATTAATTAAAAGTTGCATGTGTTGTTATAAGATTTATGAGGTTGTAATCCAAATTATTGGAATTTATTTTGAGATGTCTAAGATTTAAGAAGTCGAGTCCATGCATATTCATCCAGAGACGAGGGCTCATGCCCTAGGAGCTTTTGCTCAAACAGCGACGAGAGCTTATGCTCTAGGAGTATTTTTATGCTCAATAGCGACGAGGGCTTATGCCCTAGGAGTATATTTATACTCAATATGGTACCACATGCATGATTAAGATGTCCAAGTTGCATAAGTTGTGTCGATGTTGCATTGTCAAGTCAAACTATTAAGTTGATTTATGTTGTTGTTTAAGATGCTACTTGATTGCTATTATGATATATGATGATTAAGTTATGTTGTTAATTGTAATTATTGGATTATATGTTTAATGCTATTGTTATGAGAATCTCACCCCTTCTGCTGGAATTGCCGCCTTGTGGGCAAGTGCAGGTGATTAAGCTTTTGTCGCTGTTGCCGTTGCGAGTGGTTATCCTCACCGTGTCCTTTAGGTGCTCTGATACGTAACGGGATGGGAACCTTTTATGTTTACTTTCTATTCCTTACGTATTGATTATAATTTAAGATTTCAGTTAATTTATGTCTAGACTTATTTATGAGGCCTGCGTGCCAAAACGATTTGTTTAACATTGAACTTATTCCGCTGCGATGTTAGGACGGTTTTGACTAGAATAAATGTTTATTTATTCCCTTTTTGAGAATTTAAGTAAATGTAGCATTCCGTTTTATATGATACTCTGATTTATTTGAGAAATTTTGAATTTGGGAAAACGGGGTGTTACACAGGGCGTATGCCCTGCGAAAGTTAACTTGCGCACCATGCCTACTGCCTACGAAATCATCCTAACCATGCTCAGAAACCAGCAAAATGAGATGAGTTTTTATGGTACATTACCTGATATTTGGTGCTTGATGAGCGTAGAAACTTGCTTCCTGACGATTTGCAATGATTTGGGATGAGGATTTTAACCCAAAAAATCGCACTTTTTGGGTTTTTGAAGGTAGGGGGAAAGAAAATGGTGTTTGGAGTTCGGATTGATGGGTCGTGAACAAAAACGGTAACCCTGCGCAAGTTAACTTACGCAGAGGTAAATTTGGAAAGCTTGCAGAGAGAGTGTATTTTGCATGTGAGAGTGGCATTCTAACCGTTATAGCATTGAGAAAACTAACCTTCACTTTCGCTGTCTCTGGCTGTACGCTCGGTGGAGGTTACTCCGGAGGCAATGTGTAACATTGAACTTATTAAAGAACATTGTCATAATCATTTATAGAAAGACTTGCCTTGGGTGGTGTAGGACGCTTCATAGCAGCTTCTATATATTAATGTTTTTGTACAAATAAGAAACCAAAATGTGAGATAAATTTAATATGGCTGAATGTTTAAATAGAAAAAACGATACAAGGCACATAGAATATTATAGTAAAAAAGAATTGTATCTTTCACATGATTATGAAACATGGACGCTCCTCCGATTAAACATGTCCCTGTATTAGACACGCCGGCATATATAATTACATTGAATTATATTATTTTCTTAAATTATTGTCAGTGTCGACGTGTGACAATGTCAGTGTTTAATAGTCATATGGTTGGTTCAAAAGTCGATACATAAAAGATTACAACATAAAAAAAACTAACTAGGTCTTTCAGTTGCCTAATAGTATTAAACAATGAGGTGATTTGCATACATCAAACAGTTAACATGGACTAATTTACAATCAAGATATTCTGGCATTAACAAAATTGCAAAATTATAAATATCCAATGACAATAATGATATTGTAACAAAAAAAAAGATAGGGATACATATATAACATATGAATGATGCAAGAAACGAACGTGCGACGAGAAATTAACTAAATTAGGGGACTGCTACCCCCGGTTGTTTTTATATCACATTATTCTTATGTTTTTTTCACTAGTGATTAATTTCTTTTTAGGGGATCCATTAGTGATATTGGATACATTTTTTTTAGAGAGTGATGTTGAATACATAAAGTGGATTCTTTCCTTCCGATAAAATATTTTGTACGTAATAGTCAAATCTCAAGTTATTGACATTTACGTAAGGGTTCTAACTTGTAGCTTGTATTAAACATAAGAATTTATTTTTAAAACAACATGCTCAAAAATGTTTTATCACAACTGCTAATTCAAAACTACAAAGATATGCATTTATTATTTTGAAAGTTTATTACCATGTGGTGTATTTTTTTTCTAATCATTGTTCTTTTACTTATTGATTTTTCGTACTTAATTAAGAAACTAGTTATAGCTGAGTTGGTACTAAATGGGTAAGACCACATATATTAAGGGTATGTTTAGATTGATTTATTTGATTATGTCGCCTGATATAAGTATTTGCGAAATTATTTGAAAGAACTTATAATAACAATTTATCAAATGATTTTAAGTTGTTTTCAACTTATCTCTATAAACTCTTCAGAATAGAATATTAAAACAACTTATATTATTTATGAAAATAGTCTGACATTTTTAAAATTACTTAATATTTAATCTCAAAAGTTTTACTTATTTGCTTAAAAAAAAAGTTTTACTTGCTTTAATCCGTAAAAAGGGGACCATGCAACACAAGTAGAAAAGGAATATCTCGTATGGGTAGAGAGGGGCACATTTTATTGAGAGGATTTGGAAATACATTCATAGGAATTAAAAAATTAAAAAATAAAATGAGAAAGGCACAGCTAGTTGTTGAAGTGGAATCCTACTCACAAGCTAAATTAAACAGCCCATAAAATACAAGTAGGAACAATATTTTACTCTATAGTGGATTCACAATTCTCAAACTAGTTTTGTTTTGATCCCTAAATGCAGCTCCTTCATGGTTATTCATAGTGATTTTGATAAAATTTCAAAGACGCATAGTGATTTTGTTGAAACTTCAAGTGCATCTTTAGACAAAAGTTTCACTTTTATCAAAATCACATTGACACACCGTAATTTTGACAAATTCATTATCAATTCAAACATGCACTTATAAATATTTTAAAGGAACTGATTCAGCAATTTGCATGATTTTTTTTTTCCGTGTATAATCCTAAACAATCAAACTTGATAAATCAAGGATTTTTCCTCTTCATCTTTGATAGTGTTAATCATAAGAGCCACTTGGTTCATAGTTGGTCTAGCTTCAAAGGAACTATTGACACATCTTATAGCCACTTGAAGCATATTAACCATCCTCTCTTCACTTGCATACTCTTTCAATAATGACCTATCAAACACTTCACCTGTCCATTCCTCCCTTACAACTGATTGAACCCATTCAGTCAAGTCAATACCATTACTCTTCACCAATTTTCCAGTTAGTAGTTCAAGAAGAATAACACCAAATCCATAAACATCTTCTTTGAATGCATTAGCATCATTAGGAGTTGAACTTTGTTGATCATCCTTTGGCATAGTGCCATATTCACTAATACAAGGCTCCATGTTAATGTTTAGCAAAATGTTTGAGGATTTCATGTTACCATGAATAATACCATGTTGGCCAAGCTCTTGATGCATGAAAGCTAATGCTTCAGCAATTGTAGATGCAAGTCCAAGTCTGCTGCTCCAATCAAAGGTTTTTGATGTGCCTGAAAGCATTTCTAGTACTTTAGTTATCCCATGTTGCTTCATATACAATTTATACAATGTTTCAAGCAAGATATTTATAATATGTTCAGTTTGAGTAAATGTTGTCTGTTTTCATTTTAAATTAAATTGCAAAACTGCCATGGTTTCACATAACTTTCTATTTTCAAAATTGTGTGCATGAATAGGTACTAAAAAAATCTTGAATTATTTGGGAATTTTCAAAGTTGAACTAAAGATATTTGTAAATGGAACCCTAAATTTATCAATAATTGTAGTTAGGTCTCTGAACTAAAATGCTGTTAATCAGATTCCTAAACTTGTATATAATTTGTCATTAAGTCCTTGAACTTTTTATATAACTTGTAACTGAATCCCTTAATTCAAGGATCTATTTATAAATTATCTAAAAGTTCAAGGAACTGATTAAAATATTTAAACTCAAGGGCCTAATTGCAATTTGTTAATAAAATTAGGGACTCAAATGTAAAAAAGTATATTTCAAGGACTTATTTCAGGGACCTAGAGAGTAATTAAACCAATCAACAAAGTGTAAGGATATATAAAAACAAAATGATGATATTTAAAATTTACCATGTAAAAGCTTGAACAAACTTCCATTCTGCTGATATTCATAGACCAAAAGCTTCTCTTGTTTGGAACAATAGAAAGCAAGAGGTGAAAGTACATGAGGGTGCTTTGCTTGATTCAATAGTTGCATTCTTTGCTTGAATTCAACACTAGAAATACTCCAATCTTTAATCCTTTTTACAACCACTTGAATCCCATTTGTTAGCATCACCTTATAAAGACTTCCATTCTTTCCTCTTCCTATCATTTCAGCAGGTGCTCTCAACAACTCCTCCAATTTCAATTCACTCACCACTGGTCTTGAAAGAACAATAAGTGATTGTTGTGAGACCATTCCACTTTCAGAAGTGACTGAAAATCCCGATTTGCTTAGCTCTTCTGCTTTGGATTCGCTTGAAAAATAGCTCGGTTTTTCGATATCATCGTTCAATTCTTTTTGAACTTTTTTCCCACTCTTCTTTCTTATACACAGCTTCCATACTACAAAAAAGATTATGATAAAACCTAATGCAGCATAACCTGAGTACATAAGAATTTGTTCTTTAGAAGCACCCTTTGATTCTTCTTCTGATATCTTACTAACAGTACTTAAAGGTTGACTAGTACAATTTTTTTGTAGTGGATATCCACATAGTCTTGGATTACCAAGAAAACTGTCTGCAAAGAAATAACCTTGCAAATCTGGAATTGGACCACTAAAATTGTTAAAGGAAACATTGAAACGGTCAAAATTAGAGAAATAAAATGCTGGTATATTTCCACTGAGTTCATTGCTTTGTGCTAGGAACATATTGAGCCCTGAGATTCTAGCCAGGTTTGGCAACGGTCCCGAAAACTTGTTGTTTGAAATGTCTAGTCTTTTCAAATTGTTCAACATGGCTAGTGAAGTGGGAAGGTTTCCAGCAAGTTGGTTTCCGCTTAGGTGGAGACGAGTGAGTTGTCTGCAGTTTTTTATTTCCGATGTTATTTCACCACTGATGTTGTTGTCATCAAGACTAAGAAAGGTGAGAGATTCAGCTAGAGGCTGTAGGTTGCAAAGCAAGGCAACGTCGAGAGTTCCAGACAAATTGAACCTGTAAAGATCCAACTTCTTAATTGACATTTGTGCATCACAGTATACACCATTCCAGTGATCCTTGCAGGGATCAGTGTCTGGTTCCCAGACCAAAGTTGAATTATTATTCTGCTGGCCTTTGAGTTGTGTCAGGAACTGTATTAGTGTTCTCCTCACCTCATCATCCTCACAACTAATCATGTTTAGGAGGAAAAAGGGTGTTACTAATAAGACCAACAAGATGTTGGAAATTATTTCCATTTGAGCAGAATATGCTATAGGGTTATTGATGCAAAAGTTTATGTGGACTAATAAGCTGTGTTTTCTTTTGCCAGAAATGGAAATGGTCCAGTTGGCTGATATTACAATGATAAATTGATTTATAATCCTAAAGCCGTCCTGATAAATATAATAGTTGACAAATATAGGCCGGCAGATGGAACTAGTAATGTCATGACCTTCTCAATTTTATTCATTTGGCCGGATGTTGACATCATGAATTACTAGTGCTAAGCCAAGATATTAAAATCTCACATGATTTAGACAATAGTTGAAGGACTTTTAAAAGCGCAATTTTTTATTGAAAATTATTCTGTTTTTGTTTGTTTGATAAAAATACCAGAAGGGTTCGATGAGCCTATTCTCTTTTCAAAGCAAAGGATACTACAACTACAAGTTTCCACCCACAAACCAAAATTCTGATTCATTTAGCCAAACAAAATCCGTATGTCTAAAAATGAAGTTTTCAACTCAACACGTTGGTTCCAACTTCAGCAATTATATAATACAACATCCGTGTCGTAATAGTAAAACATAATAACAAGTAGGTATGTCAAAAGCTAAACATACATCTATGAACATTGCACCAAAACTACAATTATGTCGATCTATGTCCTTTCACTAGGCGCAATGAATGCAGGTATCCTTTCATGAGATCTTCCCCATTTGGCTTCAACTAAAAGATGAAGAGTTAGCAATAATGCAGCATAGATTAAGACAGGAACAGTAACCCTAAATTTTACATTAGTTTCCTTGTCTACCAAGCCCACCATTCTCTGTCCAACAAGTTTTTCCTCCATTTGACTGAGAAGTTTCCCTACTTGATACATAAGGTACTCCCATAGCTGAAAGGATATACCAGCATTCAGAAATGAAAACAGATTAGCTTTGTAAATTCACATAGTTGACACCAGCAGAATCAAGTAAGGGATCTCCCAGCCCATTCCCGTTCTCGTCTCTTTTGTTTGGCTTGCATCTTATTAAACTTCTCTTTCCCCTTTTCCAAAAGTGGGTCATGTACAACATAATCATTTGGATCCTCTTTGCGAGACATATGGTCCTGCATATTAACAGAAATTTTTTAAGGCAGTAGAAATGGGACAACTGCGTGTTTGATCCATACGAATACCTCCGTCTAAAAGAGACGTGTGTTGTTGCTATTGTAGAAAAGAATTAACTTGGTGATTAAAGTTCAAAAGGAATGATTTCAAGTTATAAAACTAACGTGTCTCCACATTTGGTAATAAAACTAATGAGCACACAATTTTCGACAATATTCTGTATTTAAAAAAACTTCGATGTAAATGGAAAGTGAAATGATTTTATATGATGGAATGAAAAGAGAAAACTGACCTTGCCAACTCCGGGGGAAAATTTCAAGGTAACACTACTCCAGTCAGTTAATTCCTCGCCACTAGCATTAGATTCAACAGTTGTGGGTGTCTCCTTTGTTGATACCTTGGTTTTAAACTTCTCAAGTTTTGCCAGAACCTGAAGATAGAGATACAAAAAGAACAACGTTACACATGAATAGTGATTGAAAGTGATTATAAATTATAAACTTACAACAAAACATAAACATCATAAACATTTGTGGTTTCAGGTTCATTGCTACTACTCCCACCCTGCCGGTTTCCTTTGACAACAATAACACCATTTCCAAATAGTTAGTTGACTGTATAATAATTAGTAATTATTCTTTCTGCTGTTATTCTTCTTATAATTTTATCGACTTTCATAGTTACTAAAGACAGCCTAGGCTGATTGGTTAGAGCCTAAATTTATGGGATCTTGTGGAGTTCTCTTGTATATTTTTGTACAATTCTTTGTAAATAATGCAAGAAATATTTAGATTCAATTCAAGATGATATTTCTTACGGGTACCGACATAACGAAGCTTCAAACATGGCTCCTACTATTGATTCTCATGTTTCAGGTCATACTTCATTTCCTTCTTCCACTACAGTCCACTCCACCAGAAACTTCTGCTAACCCACCTATTTCTCTCTATAATGGTGAACACTGTAATTCCTAATCCTGATGCCATTTACAGTTTTTTCTAGAGTTACCTTTGATTATCTCCTTCCCACTGTGTCTATGTTTTATCATATGCTACCATTTGTAATAATGTTTATAAAGCAGTACCCCATCCAGGATGATGAAGGCATTGACTGATGAGATGATCAACTCGGAATCCAATAATGCATGGACCATTGTTCCAACTTCCAACTCCTCTTGGGATTGAAGCAGCTCAATCAAAGGCTGGTTTCAATAATTTAAAAAAAAAAAATGTCCTTGATATTTTGGAAGAGACGCCAATATTGTTGATATTCCCGTGGGCCCAAATATGGAGCCCTATCCTAATTCAAGCTGACTTAGCTTCTACCTTATCATATGGAGCTCTATTCTAATCCAAGCTACTCCCTCCGTCCCAAATTTTAAGTCATTCTAGCAATTTCACATATACTAAGAAATGCAATTAATGTTGTATGGAAAAAAGTAATTTTGAGTTATTTTACAAAAATATCCTATATTAATGGTATGGAAAACATAAATTAAAATAATTCAAAGAAAAAAAGTAATAAATAGTAAAGGTCATGATGGGAAAACAAGCATTAATGATTCATTGATTTTTTAAAATGACATAATTTGGAACAAACAAATTTTGCTAGAATGACATAATTTAGAACGGAGGGAGTAACATAGAAGATTAGTTGGGAAGTTAAATTATCTCAACATAACTAGACTAGACTAGTTGGCAGCAGTTATAGAAGATTAGCCTAAGAGGTAGTATTCATTCTTTTTTCCAATTATTACTTCCGTTCCTCTTATTTCTTGATAAGGAGGATAAGGAGTTGGAGGTCATGGGTTCAAACCCAGACAAATGAATAAATATTAATATAACTAACTGCTAGCATCTGCTATTAAAAAAAGGAAGTGGATATCTTTTCTCTTCTGTATATATTTGTACCATTCTTTGTAGAAAGTACAAGAAATGTTCAGATTCAATTCAAGTCAGTAAAATACAACAATTATGTCGTCGACACAATAATTTGCACTCTCAAAATTGAGAAATGTCACGGAGCATTGATTTGGCATAAGTTCAACTAGGTCGGTAATTTCTTTTTTAATCTACAAAATTACAGCCAGCGGCTCTTCCATATCATTTTAGATTATCAGTCTAGTTACGAACTTATGATGCGTTTTTTTTAATGAGTCTAGTTACCATGCGTTGTTGATCACATTTCTTGATAATCAAGAACATTGTAGCATTTTATATGGAAGAAAAAATACAATGTGAATAAGAAAACAGAGAGCAAAAAGTATAAATAGCTAAAAATCATAACATACTTCCTCTTCACGCCCGTGAAGTTTGCGTTTCTTATTCTTCTGCAGCTGTCTTCCTCTCTCAGCTTCATTCAGAAGCTGCATATCAGTATCTGCATTAGCCATTCGTTCAGCTCTTGCTTCAGATCCTATTCCCTTTTTCTTCATGGACAATTTTTCCACTCTTGGTTGATCCTCATCACCACTTACGGAATTGGACCTGGCAAGAAGTTTCAACCATTTACCGAACTGATCAAAAACCAGTAAGATGATAGTAAGACCCCAAAACAAACTCACATATGTAGGACATCAAATAGATATCATAAACTCCATATTTTGAAAATTATTATAGAACTGTTATATCTATATTCTAATTGAAAATTATTATAGAACTGTTATATCTATATTCTAATAAGAAAACTTCCCAGGTGCCTGGTAAAGCCAAACAGAAGCCATTTTAAAATAGTTCAATTGGCAGATAATGCTTCTCTAAATAGATAGTGTTCGACGTTGGCAACTTTCAAGTGTCAGACTAGAAAAAGGACCGGGCTGAAGTGGATTTCTAAGGTAATGCACCAAGTATTAGAAGAAATCTCCAACAATTATTTAAGAGAAATATCAACTATCACTAATTTTATATGCAAAAAATATCTTATCCGACATTTATTAAGAAATCTTAACTTATTCTGTAAATTTTGGAGAATGAACTACAAAACCATTTTAATCTTTAGGAATTATTAACCTTGTATGAGATTAAGCAAAGGCAAAGATCCTTGTTTGAACTCGATGTAACATGCATCCAAGTAAAACCATCTAAAAATTGCATCAACCTTGTGTCCTCCATGGGCACAAGTTCTTAGTTTTGTTCCACACCATACTCACAGGGAAACAGAGCAAATATTAGCCACATGCTACACATATATAAGGCTCTAATCATACAATTTAAAAGCCCTAAGTTTGTTTTATGCCATAAGTTAAACCATCACCATTCAAATGTTGGTACATTGACACTTGTGGCAACTGCTAAACAGACATTAAAGTACTAAATGTTGAAATTAATACCTTGCTCTTGACACGGTATGGTTCTCTGGACTGGACCTGGACTTTCCTGCAGATGAAAATGAGAAGATGCTGAGCCTTAGCAATACAATACTACAACAATTTTGAATAAGGAAAATGTATAAAAAAAATGAAGGAATGATGAGATATTATTATAGTGTACAGATTTTACATGTTAACATATATAAATAACAATGTTTCCACACATAGTTCCACTTTATTGTTTATGTGGGACAATAGACTTGGCAGTATCAACAGTACCAACACTACTGTACCTTTTGATGTACTGAAGTGAAACATTACAATATCTCAATTTCCAATATGAAAGAAGTGGATTCTATGTATAGTGTTGTATGGGAAAGCCCATCCCATTGATTCCCTCTTCTACTGTTAACTCAAAACCACTTGGAATTAATTTTCTATGATCTACGGTGATTAGTCTTATAGTGTCCCAAAGGGCCTAAGCTGTGGCCTGTAGAGATACCCTCGGGCGCCAACTGTAGGCCAAGGGCCCTAATTATGGTGGATTACCAAATAAATAAATGGTTAGTGTTTAATCTAATCATATCAAATCATAATCATCATCAATCATATCAAACTATATTCATAAAAGAAATGGGGATATGTATACTGTCAACGTAAACTATTACACTGGGTCACTGACAACCGATGAGAGTCAAGTATTCAACGGTTATTTTTAAAATGCCATTTTAAAATGGCCTTATGTGGCAATACAATGAATTGTCGGTGGATTTTGGTGTAAAATGATTTTACACCGATAGTGCACCTCCATTAAACTCTATTAGTAATTCAAAGTGTTTTTGGATTAAAGAATAGATATAAGATGAATACTACTGAAATTATATATTGGTGAAAATTGGTAATAGGAAAACACAAAATCAGGAAGAATATGTCGCCCAGCCCTATCCAAAATGGCTCCCTCACGAGAGAGTATTATCAATGGTCCAACTCCATCTCTCTCCAATAACAGAACTCAGTCATCATACCTGTCTCATACCACCCCTTATTCTCTCCCTCTCCTTCTCTCCTATAACATAACTCAGTCACCATACCTGTTTCATACCACCCCTTATTCTCTCCCTCTCCTATAACAGAACTCATCATGCTTTCCCTTATTTCAAAGATAACCAACTCTCCCACTGATGTTATTTCCCTCCTTTCCCTGCCAGCTCAGCCTCCACATTCTCCTTAAGATGCTTCCTATAGTAAACATGTCATATACTGGGCCGGGCCACATTATTTGGTGGCAGCTAGCCCAACTCCCCTTCGTGGTTTCTTTCACAAAGCACCTTAATTTATTTAAATATACACCTATCAAGTAGGAAGTGACCCAAACAATTGGCAATATATATATATATATATATATATATATATATATATATATATATATATCAATCTTCTATTGGGATGTCAAGTAAATAAACATGACAGTCTGAAAGTTACTCTAAGCTTCTAACAACTCGGTGTAAAAGTTCTAAGCTCATGAAAATTCCACGGCAAAACCAAACACTTCCTAAATTAGTGGTAGAGATTCTATAAGCTTCAATATATAATATGGAAGGTAAATCAGGTACCATTTTTCAACTTTGGTTTGGGCGGCAGAACATCCAGTTCCTTCCGCTTTTTGAGTATTTGCATGCGCATTCTTGTATCAAAATCTGCTTCATCATCATCACTGGAATCAAGATGAGCCAATCTATCAGATCCTGAATCTTTCTGAGGCTCTTCTTTTTTAGAGTTAAGTGCATCCCTTACAGATAACTGCCGATCCTTTTTTATTTTACTGTCGGATGAACTCTGCAAAATAAATTAAAGCAAACTTATATGTGAGGCCATTTAATGTAAAATTTCCGCTGTTAGGTTTTTATTCAAATATAAACTTACATAGTGAAATTATTAAAATGATTAAATATGTTTTTATTCAAATATAACGAATTTCGTTTTTAGTCCTCATAAAAAAAAGTGACCGATTTTGGTCCCTATAAAAACTTTCAGCATGTAGGTTAAATTATAATTTGTTTAATTATGCTTAAAACTTTTAAAATTTTGAATAATTTTATACAGACATGTTAAGAACATTATAAGAAACTCTTATATAAAAATTAGATTTTTCTAACATGTAATGAATTAAGTATGAATATTTTTAAATTCCAAAGTTTCAAGATAAAATTAATGAAATTTTTGACCTAAAAATCAAATTTTGTGCTAATTTTTGGCGGAGGTAATTTTTATAATGTTTTAAACAAGTCGTTAAAAAATCATTCAAATTTTTTAAAAGTTTAAGCATAATTCAACAAATTTTAATTTTACAGGGACTAAAACTACATGCTGAAATTTTTTATAGGGACCAAAACATGTCAATTTTTTTGAGGACTAAAAACGAAATTGACTATATTTACAGGGATCAAAAACTTATTTAACCCTTATTAAAATTACTGCATAACAATCCGACTCTGGGAGGTGTAAGCCAAAAACAGCTTGCATAAAATAGATAGAACAATAAAAATTGTAATTATTAACGGAAGGGTGTCGGGCAAGAATGCTATATGAGAATCGGAAGGAAAACTACAAGAAAGGCCTTGTTACCAATTCATTATTAGCATTTTCGTCCTTTAGAAGACGAGGATCATTCAAGACATCATGACTGCTCACAATCTTTTTCTTCACCACTGCCAATTCCTTTTCCTCTTCTTCAGCTTCTTCCCCAAATGAAAGCAAACTCAAATTTCTGCAATTTAAATTTGCAACAGAAATAATAATAATAAGCAAACTATTGCATCGAGTTCTAAGAAGAATTTATTATCATAGGTAGAAATGAGGTCTCACTTTACACCTTTCTTCTTTTCATTTTTACCCTCCGTATCACCATCACGTGTAGCTTTGGTCTGAGGTTTCTGAAGTGTTCTTGGAACAATGTCCTCAAAGGGGTTCCACAACACCTAAAACAACCAAGTAGTTGAACAAAAGAATTCCTCAGCACCAAGAACAATCTCTTCAATTAATTTTCATACAATGTTAATCAAAATCACAAATCCACGACCTACCTCAACTGATAATATCTTTGGGGGATCTAAAGGCCGATCATTCTTATCAGTCTCAGCGTCACCAAGTCTCAACAGATTATACAATGTATCTCCTGTCACCTAAAAATAAATAACAGCTATAACAACCAATCCATCACATAAATCCAAAAATCACAAACACAAAACATACTACCATGGTTTTTAATAAAGGTCCACAACTGCCACCTAAGCCGCAACATAATGGTTTCTTATGTTACCAAAACAATAACACAATTGCAATTGAGTCCCCATTGGCCAAATTCGGCCGCAACCACGACCTCTATTTAAAACTCTTCATACTACCATTACTTCCTCTCCTATCCTCAATGACAATTATAATTAATGAGAATAAGTTAGCAACCAATCCTTCGCATGCATCCCTAAAAATCAGAAACACAAAACATACTACAATGGTTTTAAATAAAGGTCCGCAGACGCGACCTAAGCCACAAAATAAGGGATTCTGATGTTGCCAAAACCACAACACAATTGTGATTGCAACCGCATCAGCCACATTTGGCTGCAATTCTGCGCAATATCAAGGACCGCCTGACACTTATGATTGAAGGCATGTTTGGTGTCCGAAACGTGTCAGCGTCCAACACTAGCACATGTATAATGTTAGAGTCAATGTCGTGTCTGATGCATGTATAATGTATCAGTGCTTCGTAGAGGACCCAAGCCAATGTTACAACCTCTATTTACAATCCTGCATACTACCACTACTACCTCTACTTCTCCTCCTAATAATAATGATGATTATGAGAATAATTTAGCAAAGTAAACATTGAAATTTGGCCATTTACCTTTCCGAAAATGGTATGCTTCCGATCAAGCCAATCACAGCGATCAAGAGTAATGAAAAACTGACTTCCATTAGAATTGGGTGTTCCAGAATTCGCCATTGCAACCAAACCTCTATGCTTAAACTTAATCCTCGAATGAAACTCATCACCAAACACATCTCCATAAATACTCTCACCTCCTACACAATCACGAACAATTCAATCACGAATACATTCAATTATCTCAATTTTCTTAAATTACTATCGTGTCAGTGATAGTGTCGCGACAGGTGTCTGTGTTTCGAAAACCTAAATAATTATCAAATTGAGAAATAAAAGGAGGGTTAATGAGTACCGGTGCCGGTGCCGGTGGGATCGCCGCCCTGAACGAGGAAGTCTTTGATGATACGGTGGAAGATGGTGTTATCGTAGTAACCTTCGAGGCAAAGTTGAACGAAGTTTCTAACGGCTTTGGGAGCTTCTTTAGGCCATAGTTCAATGTCGATAGGGCCGCGCGTGGTGGTCACGATTACTTTTCCCTTTGTCGGCGGTTCAAGAACGTACACCGTCGACATCTTCTTCTTCTTCTATTCCTCGCTGAGCCGGAGGAGTTAGCGGTGGTTTTCGATTCGATGAATAATTATTTTACACTTCAATATTCATTTAATTCGTTTGGCATGTGTAAAATAATTATTTTACATTTCAATATTTTGAATTTTTTTGTAAGAAGCTAAATTGGTCAACTAAACTGACACGGATAAGAATCCAACCGAGTGCTCGAGAAGGAGCACACTCCCATGTCTTAAGTCAAAACTATTAGACCAACCAATTGGATTTAATTTTGAATTTGTCTGTTCACAACAATCATGGATTTCATCCATATTTGATTGCACATAAGTAATTGAATTTCTTCTTCTTTTTCAACGATGCTAAAGTTTCAATTTTTTTCTTGTTAATCAACGTTGATATGTTATGCATTGTACAACGACTGTTATTTGACGGTGCAACACACAGGCGTTAACATTAATTTACATCGTTGAGGTTAACTTAAATTCAGTTTAAGTAGGTTCATGTAAATATGGTTTACATAACCTACTAAAACTGGGTTTGCATGTACATATTTAAAATAAAATTACGTTGAATCATTAAACAATGTTGAAAAGGTTAAAGCAAAATTTAATTTTTAGTATGTACACTTAAACTCAGTTTACATGACTACTCAAGCTAAATTTTGGAAGAGAAAAGAAGGAAGAGGCGCTAATTTTCTGGATGAATTTGAAAATTAATTTTTTTTAAGGTAATTTTGTCAATTTAGGGTACATCCAAAAATACATGGAGTGTAATTAGAAAAATTCATTAATTTTTTTCTTATAAATTATCAATTTTTACACATTTTTATGGAGAATTATTTTTTTTAATAAAAACTATGTAATGAGAAAGAAAAATACAAATAGTCTAGTTCAGCAAAATACTAATGGTCTACGAACTTCCTTAAAAAAAAAACTAATAGTCTACGAACTAATACTAATAGAGGAGATTCCTTTTCTTTCAAACAAAAATGAGGAGATTCTTTTATCTACACCCCTTAGGATTTGACCGTACAAATTTTGCAAGGAAGTAGGCTAATTCATTACATTACATCATTTTTTTTAGAAGTTATTTCCTAGAATCATAACAATTGTGGGTAATACTAACAACACACTGTTCAATATACTCTCTTGATTTGTTAAAATTCATATTGGTCTCATAAAATCAAGTTAGTTCTATATCAGTTTGCGTATACCGTTCATTTTATCGTTATATGTAAATAAATACTTCACATTTTTCTCAAATTTTTCACAAGAGAGAAAAATTTCGAATATAAACCATTTCTGATGAATGATGATGCAACCAATTCGCCACTATCCCATGTAATCTGTAGTGGCGTCCACATTAACCTTTAAAAAGTTTAATGTAGAAGGACACTCATGAATATTTTGCTTAAGGTTTTGATTCAAACAGTGGTTTGAGGCGATGGTAAACCAGACGAAGGAGAAGATATAGCTTCAGACGACAAAGCTAAGCATATCAGAATTAACTTTGGAACTGTCAACACTTTGCATGGCAATTTTGATAGATTGAGTGAAAAGTACTTGACACTCTCCATAACACGTCTTATTTCTAGCAAACCATATATTGTATGAAATAAATTATATCACTTTAATGTTGTGGTAGGAACACGAAGCATGGCTTCTTCTAACCGATTTGAAAATGGATACTTATGTCTTGGAAACAAATCCAAATCAGAGGTGAGAAAAAACAAATTTGGCTAGTTCAAATGCACCCTTTAAAGTGTGATATAGGGTTTCAAAAAGATTATTACAACAGGGGAAAATGATAGGGCATATGATACCTTTTTTACTAGCATTCGCCCTAACATGAATATATTCACAAGAATTCTCCACAAAAGATAGATTTTTTTTTTTTTGAAAGGACGACATAAGATATATGAATTTTAAGGGAAATTTTGATCTTCCATAACTTCTTCTATTTAAATTCAATCAACAATTAAATTGGATTTTCATTATTTTTTCCCTCAAAATACAGTCTTCAATAAAGAGATAGCCAAATTTGATAGAGTAGATACTTAATTTGTCTTGAATCCAATAGAACAAGTATTTGATGTTTACTAGGGTTGTAGTAATATTAAGAATCTTATTTGATTCAAAATGTAAGAAGGTTTGATTTGTAAGGTCTATCTTTCACTTGTTACCGAGGAAATGTCAACCACTTTATGTTGAGTTATCAAGATAGTTGGTTAGTAGCTAAAGTTTCATCCAAAATTGTTTAGGGATTTTTTTTATGGTGGTCGAGGTTTGAACCTCGAACCTTGCATATATTATGCATTGTTTCTACCAATTAAGTTAAGTTCACGAGAACAATTGTTTAGGAATCTAGTTAACTGACCATGTGTTGGCTTTTTCTCTATTGATTACAACCTAAAACTCACCTCTTGTAAGAACCCAAATTCAAGTAAAGCTAAGATTGTTTAGCGAAGTAGCTTGAAGAAAGTGTCCTGAAAAATATTTGGCCTGTAAAATCAAATTCTCCATCCTTCTTTTGCCAATAACGCTTTGTTAAAGGATCTAAAGTCTCAAAAACCAATACCACATGTAGCCTTTCAAATGCAAATAGAATTCCAAGTTTTTCAACAAATTATTATGTTGCTATTCTTGCTACTCCACAAGAAGTTGCTCGTTAGATTATATAGTTTGTTGGAAACACCTTTAGGTAAATGAAAATATCTCATAAGGTATGAAGGCATTGCTTAAATCACTAACTTCGTAAGAATACTTCTTCCAACTTGAAATAGATACTAATCTTTCCAGCGTTTCAATTTTTCCCAACTTTCTCAAGATGAATACTATATTTTCAATTGTCTTAAATAAATAGGATAATTCAAGATGTATATGAAAAAATGGTGCAAAAATGATGGAATTATTACATATGTTGGAGTCTTGTTGGCCAAGCAAAGCCTAATGGCAATGAAGACTTTATTCAACATAAAATTAGTGGGAAATCAAGTCTCAACGCTTCAGATTTATGATCATAAGTTCCAAAGCCGTCATCAATCAAGCAAGAAAATCAAATGTTCAAGCCTTAACTGCAAATGGTTGTTGCAGTTGCTTGTAACCAAAAGAGGGTTGCATTTGCAACAACCTCAATTCTTAAATTTTGTTGTCTTTCTTTGAGATGCTTAGATGATCACTTGTAAATAACAATCATAAAGCCTTGTAATTTGATTAATGCACGAATTCAGAGTGCTTAAGATCTAAATAATTCAAGCCTTGACTTGGGGTTTCATCACTTTTCACCATAAAATAAGACAATCTTATAATTTGTTCTTGTTTTAATTAAGTTTTCTTTATTTTATCTTCTTGTCTTTATTTTATTTAGGAAGCTCATCACTACAATGAGTGAGTAGTTCTCTCTTGTATTGAGATCATGAAATGTAGTCTTCAGATGAACCTTCCATGATATTTTTCTTTTCTTTTGTTGTGAAAACTAAAAACCCTAATCCATGTCCTCGTGAGCATCAGGGTCGTTCTTACGAATCCGGAGGCTCGGTTCTGCAAGTGAGAAGAAGCCCGTAATAAAATAAAAATGTATTTTTTTTTAAAGAATAATGTTCTATTTAAAATTTTTAAAAGGTAAATACAAGGTGTTGTATATATGCGGTACACCCAAAGATGAAAATCACTATCATATACATGAGGAACCTCAAACCACACCTTCCAAAAAAACACCCACCTAACACCAAAAGCAAGATGACACAATTCTAATAAGCCTAATTTTTTTTGTTGAGGCCATACCTTATGGAGGCCCAGTTCCATTGAACTTTTTGCACACCCCAAAGTCCGGCCATGATGTGCATAACTCAGATAGTATGGATAATGCATAAAATATGCAAGGTTCGAGGTTCAAACTCCGGCCACCACGAGAAAAACCTTAATCCATCTTCACTGTTTTTAAATCAAAGAAAATGGTTGTTGAAAATATGTAGCTATACAAAAGGTATTTAAACATGAGAATAGCCTAAATGATTTTGTGACGATTTAGGTTATAGGGTTTAATGGATTTTAACATAGAATCCATGAGAATTGAGAACTATGTTGGTAACCTTTGCTCTTGCAAGAGGACGAGATAGTTTTAAGAGTTAAGTCATCATTAGACAATGTTTTTCATGACATTTGATAATATTTGGATTTGTCCATCGTAATGATGAACTTCATGATTACAAGGCACTTTATTTATTTGCATACTTTAAAAAAAAGCATGAAAAATATTATAAGTAAACCAAAACATATTATAAGTAAACAAAAAACAGTTATGTTAGTTTTCAAGGCATGAACAACATAATTTTTCAACGATGAGATTCCAAGACATATAAACAATTATCAACTTTTGTTTTTAGTTTCTACACGAGTTTTCAAAATATTTTTTATTAACATTTTTAGTCTCTATTGTTAAATACCAGGAAAACGATCGTTCATGTGACACTTTTCACTTAGATTTTTGTAAAGACATGAAAAATGAGTGAATCATCAAATTCGTTCTTGAATTTGCAAGGGCCAATCAAATTCGTCCCCCAATTTGTCGAAATATTCAATTAGTTCTTGAATTTAACAGACGTCCATCAAATTCATCTCTCCGTTCAATTGCTCTGTTGGTGAAGTTGTTGTGTCAATCCACGTGTACAAGGACCATTTTGATTGAAACGTTACAAATTTCAGTTTTATCATTTCACTTCCAAATTTTTCTGTTTTTCCTCTTTTTCCGCTGATTTCAGGATTGATTTGCTGATAACTCTAATAATTTAATGATGGATTTGATTGAAAATGTTATAATTTATGGACTGATTTGATTGAAAAATTAATTGCAGGGAGTTAGTGCAAAGAGGTATGGCATGAGAGGACCAATTATTTCAACTGAGAAGTCTAAGCAAACACCAATAAGGGGTCCTGCTCCAGTACATCCAACTGCTCCCGCACTTATTAGAGTATCATATCCTGGTTATGGGTCATCTGTTCTACTCAACCCCAATTCATTGAGTTTATCTCAACCCCGGAATTTATAAGGAAGTGATGTTTGATACCATTTTATATTATGATTTTGTAAATGTAATATTTAGACTTGTTTAAATTATGCCCCATAGTTCAGTTTCTTTTTGGCTATGTAATATTTAAGAACCTCCTTCTATCACTTATGACTTGTTAATGCCTCATAGCTGGGTTGTTTTTTGCCTAAATAATATTCCAGCTACTTGTAATGCAATGACTTAATTATGACTTATTTGATGGTATTTTTAAGGATCAAATTGTGTCTCCTAACTTTTTTACTTTTTTCTGAACATATATGCATCAAGGATTCAATTGACATCTGTTTATATAATTCAAGAACTTATTTGATGGTATTTTCATATAATGTAAGGACCGATTTGATAGTTATTAGTCAAACAATTCAGTGACTAATTTGATGGTAAAATTAAGATAGAAATGTTACATTCGTTCATCTTCAACCTCTTTTCATTAGAACATTACACACTCCTTAAACAATATGTTAAAAAACTCAAACAAGCAAATTATGACTATCAAATACGTAAGAAACCTAAGCTTACTTCCTACACAATTAACTTTGTCCATCAACCTTGCCCTCCAAACCTCTTCATTGCCACTTTCCTCGGTCTTAACCATGGATTGAACCTTCTCCATCAATCTTGCCTTTCTTCCATGACCAACATCAATTTCATTGTTTTTAAATTATCATAGTTCTTCAGCTTCAGCAACCCGGTCAAAAAATTCACAATTATCATCATCATCATGTACAAAGAAAATTCAAACCAATCATCATTAAACAAACCATTCTAACATCACATAACCATTGTTAAACAAACCTTTGGCGGTGGGCAATCATAAAAAGGTCTTTCTGGGTTTTTGACATTATTGGCTTTTCTTAGAGCACAAATTATGGGACACCAACATTCAGTGGTGGAGCCAGGATTACTATAAAGCCTGGCAAAAAAGAATTGCAACACATTTATAGGGGTTTCCATAAGAAATTGCAAGCAAATAATCAAAAATCGAAAGAAATTGTCCAGTTTATAGAGGTTTATATAAGAAATTCAAGGAGATTTACATAAGAAATTGCAAAAAAATTGCCCGGGTTCGCCGGACCTTAGAACCGCCACTGCCAACATTCAACATTCAAGCACTCTCACATCACCATTAAACACAAAGCTTGAAGATAAAGCTCAACTTTGATAACTGTTTTTGCCCATACGCCCACCACTTATCTTTTCAGATTCAATTTCAACAATTTTGCTTGAAGAAATTTTAGGGATTTTGGATTTCGGATTCAATAAAAAAAATTTAGGATTTGAAGTTTTTAGAATTAGGGAAGAACGTTGTCATTAATTAATGGAAGAAATTTTGGAAATTTTGGACTGTAGATCACAAATTGTATAATCAGGGTTCCAATTTTATAGATATGAGGAAGAAAGTGCCATTGTATAACGGCCATGAACATACCAAGAATTTTCTACAATTCAATCAATTTCGTCCTTGAAATTTTTGTCACTTCCGAGCAAATTAGTCCCTGTTTGTGTGACATCTGACATGGCAAGCCATGTGAAAGGTTAGCAACCCTCGTCAACACCGTTAACACCCAACTTGGCGGAGATACTAAATTGATTGACATTTGACAAATTCAGGGACTAATTTCATATTTCGATAATTTGGCGGACAAATTTGATTGATCCTTACCAATTCAATGATGAATTTGATGATTCACTCCATGAAAAATTGATGATTTATTAATACATTTTTTATATTTAATTTAAATTATAATTCTTTTAATTTTTTGGCCTTAGTCAAAAGGCATGAACTTTTTTTTATAAGCGCATTGACATGATTTGTGGTGTGAAAGAGCAAATTGAAGAACGCATGAGAACATAATCACGGTAAGGAATGCATGAAACAAAACTCAATAGAAGAACAAGACACCATAATCATTGGTATTATGATTGTGTTTCCATTATTACTCTTTGTTTTATTTATTTCACATCATCACTCGTTCTCTATTTGTACTTTAGAGTCATGTTATGAACATTGTTTACTTGCCGGATCAACAAATAAATTCTCATTTTAACCTTTTTTTTCCCTTTAAAGTTTGCTTTTGTTGCCAATTTTACCAAAACATTGATTTTTTTACTTGTCAGATCAAAAAATAAATTCTCATTTTAACCATTTTTTTCCTTTCAAATTTGCTTTTGTTGCCAATTTTACCAAAACATTAAAAAAAAAAAAGTAGCTTAGTGACTGAAGTTCACACATTTTAAATATGGAGAAGTGGGGTGTCTGAGGTTTGAACTCCGATCCCAGCATATATGTATATATTGTACAATGTCTCTATCAATTGAGCTAAACTCATATGAACATGATTTAATAGTTATCTTGAGAGAATATGAGAACATGGCAAGAGAGAAGATAATTAAGAAGGCAGCATGACCAAAGATGGAGAAGATGAAAAAAAAAACCTAATTAAATATCAATATATAATATAATTTAAATGATAAATAAATAAAAACACGTGGTAACAAACCTGAAGCCTGCCACCCAAGAGCGCTTAGATGAGATGGAACGGGTCTCTTCTAGCTTAACCAAGGTCCTGGGTTCGAATCCAGCCTTGGGCATGCAGCAGCGTTAAAACTCTTAGGGAGAGCCTGCCGCCCATTTGGGTCCCACAATGCTCGAGGGATTAGTCTCCGCAAGTTGCGCGCGGAGGATACCCGGTTTACACAAAAAAAAAAAAACCTGAAGCCTGCCAATATGGGTCCTAGAAATTTGGTCATAGGTTTAATCTCTAAGCATTGCGTATGAAAAATCATATGTTGAGAAAGATCAATATTTTAAATGAATCTTTGACCTCAAATCATTGATCTTTAGCTTTTGATTGTATATTACCTTAGACAACTAAAAATAACAAAATATTTCACATTATTAAACAAAGTACATGTGACAAGTATGATGTGAATTTCCGTTAGCCACGTAGAATGAGATTAAAAACCAACAACCAAAAGTGTTGAAGAAAAATATTTTAGAGAATAATAATTGAAGAAATTTTTTCTGATGACTAAAATTTAAAGTTTATATTTTTATAGAGACTTAAAATATATTTAACATTTATTGCATTTACTCAAAAGCATGACCAATGTTGCTTTCACCGCTCTCATTTTTTGTTGGCTTGATCTGTTCCCATTTTGTCCTTTAATACACATGTTAAAATACAAACAAATACTACACGAATCTTCAATACGAGAAGAAAAAATAAGTATGTTTGATGGACTCAAATGAAAATTAATCTAACTACATTGTACTCTATTTAATTAATAATGTCGATCATAAAATACTCGTAAGTAGAAATGTCAAAGGACTTAATATAATCGGAACAATTTTATTTTGGAAAATATATGTTTGAGAAAAGAATATCCAATTTAAATTATGTCAGAGAAAATTCAGTTTTAATCAAAAACGTTTGCAAAATGAAATGTAAAAAAGTGGAAAAGGGTTGAATGTGATGTGGGAGCATCTGATGTTGATTGAGTGAGAAAGTGTCAATGTATTGTGTGAGCACACGTGATTGGGAGTGTGGAGCACGTGAAGTGGGGTGCACACATGAGTGATGACTATTAGGAATATACTTTGAAAAATTAATGAAATAAACATTATATAGTACTTTGGAAAATGAATGAAATAGACATTATATATATAAAAGCTTAAAAAAAACATATATAAAAGATTAATTGTTTGAAAGAATCAGAATTTGATTATTAAATGAAACAATTTTTGTTCGATTTTATTTATCTCACAAGGTTCACACATAAAAAAATTACACAAGACCATCATAATTTTTTTTTTAAGGAAGGCCATCATAAATTTAATAGTATTGAAAATGTATCTTTCATTTTTCGTTATAATTTTTTATTAAATAGTGCTAACAAGTAACAACGCTCATTTTGTATTCTTAACAAAATGATTTTCATATACAAAAGTCATATAGTAGTGATATTTGAATAATCATTTGCATAATTTTTATGATAATTTTCTTTTTCTCTCTTCTTATTAGTCAAAAACAATAGAGAAAAAAAGAAAAGAGAGAATAAAAATATAATATGAATATAAAAAAGAAATTTTGTCAAAAAAAATTTCACAAAATAGTTGTAGTTTTTTTTTTCTATTTTAAAATGTGTAAACCGTTTACCACTTCAACGAATTATTAAATTGATTGATGATGTTCATATGTCTTTTTTTTTTTAAATAACTATAACTATTATCAAACAAATAGAAGATAGCATTGAGCTTATAAAAAAGAAAAGAAGATATAATTGAGATATTGACATGACCCACCACTAAGGACATGAAATATGTGGTGGTTAATGAAAAGGGAGCAGAACCACATAACTATACATAGAAGTTGGTAGTTGCATTTGTATGGATTTCTTCTTAGCATATGATGAACATGAACCCAAATTTAGACAACGCATGAAGTAAGGACAGTGACTTTTCAAAAATAAATAAAAGAAAAGCTGCCAAGCTGGAACTATTGGAGACCAACGCCGGATAATGATAGAACATAGAAAGATATTATTCCTTAACTTATCCAAGACTCAAATGAACATACATCCAATGAATTAGATATATGTGTAACAATGTAGCTCCTAAAATAAGTTGTTTAATACTGTTCATTTCAAACATAAGACAACTACTAATAAGTGTATACCACATGCAAAATACAAACAAAACAATTGCTTTTGTTGTAGTTAATTAGTTTTTGTTAATTAGCAAAACAATCTGAATTAGTTTAAGTCTGTTTATTTAATATTAACGTGACATGATAATAAGATAAAATAGTTTAGACGTGGTTGGGATCATTTTTTAATTTTCAATATAATTTTCGAATTTTCACCAAATCTTATTTATGTATTAACTAAATACAGAAATAAGATATTTATATTTCGTTTTCAAGAATTTAGTTTTCAATATTTTTATTTTTTAATTAAATCACTTCTTAACATCGTCTCACTATGAATTCACTAAATATAACAAAATATTATAAAATAATAAAAAATTACAAAAATATATAACTTAATTTGAAAAAAATAATAGCAGCAAACATCATGTGGTAACTTTTGAGAGGACTATCTCTTCAATCCTCATGGTTTTGATAAATTGTTAATCACTAACAATTGTTAGTGTGATGATCGATGATAATCGAAGTGGTGGTTGATGGTAGCCAATGGAGGCAAGTAGTTTGAGTTGTGGTCATAATAGTGCTCATAATGGTTGGAATTTTTGTCAATGGTGATCAAAATGGTGGTCGACGAAGGTGCTCAAATAAGTGATTGTTTTCTTGCATTACACTCGTTTTATTTTTACCATAATTTTATCTCTTTAAGTTTTTTTAGTAACATTTTTAATGAGATAGACGTTGTACACATAGTTGTTTCTTTGGGTTTTGTCCTAATTTTCCGAAACTCAATTTTTTTTTAATATATTCAATAGGGTACAACAAATAATAAGTGATAGTTTTATCAATAAAAAAACATATTGTAGGTTTTTTTAAGGGGGAAAAATAGATGGTACTTTTTTTAGGGTATCAATCTAATTGAGATGCAGATGTCAATGTCTTTACACTAATTTTTTGCATAAAAAAATTACATAATTTTCCTTTTTTCTTTTTTTTGAGGAGGACATAATTTACTTTTTAAAAACCTCATAATTTTATAATTGAAACCAGACCAAGTTAATAATCATACAGTGGTCTTCTAAACGGTTAACGGTGTAAATGAACGTTCTTTGTATTTTTGATATAAAGGTTCTTTGACTCTCCAATAATATAGGCGAGGTCATATTATTCCAAATTCACATGCATAAGGGTACGTTCTTTTGTCCTTTTCCAAAAATGTACTGTGGATATCAAGGTTAAGCCCTTTCCAACTGAAACTCGCAGCCACCTTGTTGGGTTGTAAATATACTAAAAAAAAATAATTGAAAAACCACTTTCACCGAACAAGTTTCGCTCTCACCCAGCCAAACTGGTCAAAATACCCTGCGCAAGTTAAGTCACCCTGCGTGAATTAACTTGCGCAAGTTATGTGTTGTGCGCAACTTAAGTTGCGTTGCGCATGTTAAGTTGCGCAGCGTAACTTAAGTATAACAACAACACAGGAACACAACTCCCTCATTTCCCAAAGTTTCAAAATACGAATTTTTCCCCTTCAAGTGCGATTTTCATCATTCTTGCGCCATTCAAAGCCAATTTCGCCCACAATATCAAGTAAGTGATGATTATCCTACTTCATTGCATTTTTTTGGTTGAAATTTTCGAATTTTTGAAGAAATTTATCATTTTTAGGTTTTTATAAATTTTGCTTGCATGTTAGTTTTAATGATTGTTAGTGATGATTTAACTTAGGAATTGTTGTTTAGATGTTGTTTATAGTGCATTGTGGTAGTTTAGGGTTTAGAAATTGTTAGATTTTATGTTGATTGAAAATTGCACTCTAGGTGTTTGATAAAATGTGTCAATGAAAAATTTGTGTGTTTTTTGGATTGTTAATGATGAAATTAGTTAGAATATAGTATGTTTGACAAAAATTTGGTAAATTACGGATTGAAATGATACCGTCGAAACTTTCGTGTTGTTCTTGAATTGTTAGAAATGACACGATGTCCATGTGAAAATGTGTCATTGATTTTGTGTTTTTTAAATTGTTGTGTTGTGCAGATATGTCTCAGAGGGAGAGGAGTGACATACTTAGGTTAGGGAGGCCTACATCTACTAGTAGTGCATGGAGGGAGAAGCAAGCAGTAGTCCCTCCTTTACATGGTCGAGGCCGAGGGAGAGTGGGGGGCACGAGACTTGCCAGTGATGATGATGCTGTGCAAGGGCCCTCTTCATCACAGACCGGTCCATCCCATGCGATGGACCCGATGCAGTATCAGTTTTTGGAGCCTCAGCCTCACCAGTATCAGTTTGAGGCGCTTCAACATCAGCAACATCATCATATGCACCATGTTGTTGAGCAGGAGGAGCAGCCTCATATGGAGAAGCCTGAGCAGCAGGAAGATATTGCGCAGCCTCAGGCTCAGGCTCAAGCTCAGCAGGATGATGATGTTGGGGCTCGTTTTTAAGGGATGCCGAGGGTGGTGTACGATGCCGGACCGGACGGCTATGCAGGGGGCCTTCTAACCTCTCGCTTCTACCTCGCTTTGGAGGACATGTGGCATGCAGGATATGGGTCGATGCCGATGTGAGTATATTTTAATGTTTATTTTACTTCTTTTTTTTATTTTAATGGTAATTTTACAACTTATTTATTTAACGGTGTTGTTTGTAGCTTTTTGTTTTTGTATTTCAGTTTCGGAGAAAGCATAGGATGAGAGATATTTCCCACGGGAAGAAGCTGAGCCTGAAAAACTTGATGGTGCCTCAGCCGGGAGAACAAAATAATTGGTTTTGGGATTACTGAATGCGTCCTGTCTAACTCTCCTCCTGAATAGTGGGTACAAGAACATCTCCCACGGCCTCGTTTGTGCTCTGTCAGAGAGATGGCGTGAGGAGACCAACAACTTCCATCTACCCGTTGGGGAGAGGACCATCACACTGGATGATGTGGCGTGTCTCCTAGGCATCCCCATCACTGGGAAGCTCCTTTATGAGAGAGAGCTCACCCGAATCGAGGCGATGAAGATTATGTCGACCGACCTGCTTATTTCCGCGGAGGATGCCGCTAGGGAGTTGACCAGGCAGGGTAGTCCGTATATTAGTTTTGGTGTGCTGAAGAGGCTCTACGAGGAGCTCCTGAATAGGTGTAATCAGCTGGTGGAGGTTGACACACATGAGGAGGAAGACGAGCGCTTTGAAGTTAGGCTAACCTGCGTTAAGGCGTTTATGTTGCTCTTGCTTGGATGGACCATTTTCTCCCGCAAGAACAGCAAAAACATTAATCTGATGTGTATGCTTGCGCTGCAAGATATGGACGACTTGGACGACTGGTCATGGGGTGGAATGGGGCTAGCATTTCTATACGAGCAGCTCTCTCTGACCTCCGATTCATCATTAGCCACATGTGGTGGTTACATGACTCTGCTTGTGGTAAGATTTGTTTTTCTTCTTTTTAACTTATTGGATCGTAAATTTGTGCGTTGTTTAACTTGTTTTTCTTCTTTTTTACATTGTTTCTATAATACTTTTGTTGATATATATTTGGTTCTTTGTGTTTGCAGGGATGGACTTTGGCGCACTTCACGAACCTCATTCCGAGGGTTCGTAGTGATGTGTAAGACCCGGCAGTAGCACCGCTTGTGAGCCAGTGGAGACCTCCTATGGGCTTTACGGACCCTGGACACTACAGAGATGTCATTGATGCGATGGATCGCTCTCACGTCATCTGGAGGTCGTACGAGAGACGGCGACACATCACGCCATTCCACGACATATGCTGGTACTCCGGATGGATCATGGCCGACAGAGACAGGATGTTCCGTCACTTGCCTGAGCGGGTTCTTAGGCAGTACGGGTATGTCCAGACACGGCCCAGGTCTCCTACGGATGTTGAGCTTACTGCGGCAGATGTCGCGGCCCAGGCTTTCATGGAGTTTGCTCTACATGTCCTCAGCCAGCGCAGCAGCAGAGGGGTGATCCGGTGCCAGAGGACGAACCGTGGGCTCATAGCAGGGGGTACATGAGATGGTTCTATAGAGTGTCACATCCTATTGTGAACCCCCTACGGCCATTCCTGACTACGCAGCTCAGGCACCTCCTCGTCCTGTCCCTCCTTACGAGGAGGTTATTGTTGACCAGCAGTGGGTCAGACATCCTCCCGACCCATACCAGATCATCGCCAACATCAGAGCCAGAGTGGATAGTGCTATGGGACATCCTGATGTGTTTGGTAACCCAGATGTACTTCACATTATGCAGAGTATACAGTCTGAGTGGAGCATGCTGGAGCAGATGTAGGTTCCACGACGACGGACCAGGAGTCCACAACAGTACGTAGTGTTTAAGGGTTATGACTTGTATCTGTTTTTGTTTATGATATTTTGTCGGATTTGGATGTATATTACATTTGCGCTTTTTTAGCATTTTTATGACATTTTCCCTTATCTTGGTCCTTTATTTTTTCGTAATTTGTTATGAGTTAACACGTGCTTGAATGAATAACGAAAAATAAAAATCTTGACTATTAACATAGGGATCAAAAAACAGGTTTTAGAAATATAAGGATTATAATTTAAAGAGCAGGTAAATAGAACCGTTAAAATTGTTGCACATAACTTGCGCATGTGTTAAATCTGTGCGCAAGTTAAATTTGTTGCACAGACACTGCGCAAGTTAACTTGCACATGTGTTAAATCTGTGCGCAAGTTAACTTGCGTAGTGTCTGGCTTAAGTCACGCAATGTTTAACACATGCGTGACTTAAGTCACGCTGCGCATGTTAACTAACACACAGTTTTGCACTTGCGCCAGTTAACTTGCGCAGGGGTATTTTCGTCCTGCCTGCAGGGCGAGAGTGGATTTTACTTGGGGGAGAGGAGGATTCAAAAAATTGTACAAGTTTAATTTCCACACATTATTCATTTAACATTTTATTTCTTTTTATTTCTATCTTCCAATTATATATAGATCATTAACATGTTACATCACTCTATCAAAATGTAAAATAAATATTACCATGTCAATGAAATATTTTCTAAATATATATTAGACCCGGTTTAAAAATAAATACATTTTCTGAGAAGTTCATATATATTAGATGACCCGCAAATATATACTTGTCATTTTCTGTAGTATATGCTTATCCCTACCTGTCTATTTCTAAACAAGCTAGCAAAGTTCACTTCTATATATAATATAAAACTATGCTTATCTCAATATACCAATGCCTGCACACATAAACTGAGTTGAACTTATCCTTTCCCTGCTGAAAAAATCATGAGTGACTCAAAGTATGCTGCAACCACTGCAAACAATGGTCAGTATGTCTCTTCAGGTACCACTTCAAGTTGACCTTCTTCTTCTTCTTCTTCTTCTTCTTATATATATATATATATATATATATATATCATGTTTTTAACTAATCAATATATGTTTC
Source organism: Medicago arabica (assembly GCA_946800305.1). Lineage (NCBI taxonomy): Eukaryota > Viridiplantae > Streptophyta > Magnoliopsida > Fabales > Fabaceae > Medicago > Medicago arabica. The sequence goes on along the minus strand of OX326971.1, from coordinate 9,533,364 downwards.
TGTTTGTTGTCTCAGATCAGATGAAACGTGAGGAGGCTGTGTTGGAATTTTCCCCAGAAGAGGAAGATATCGTTGCGAAAATGTTTAGATTGGTTGGAAAAAGGTTAACTGTCATATAATATATACACACACACACACACACACACATACATATATGTTAAATACCTTGCATTTGCACACACTTGATGAGTCAATTAGCATCATGTGTTGGTCTAATGAAAGTGTGTTTGAACTTTGACGTACATGTTAATTGTAGATGGCATCTCATTGCTGGAAGAATCCCTGGAAGAACCCCAGAAGATATTGAAAAGTATTGGACCTCAAAGTTCTCATCATCAACTGCATGCTAAATGCTAGCTGATATCCTAAGTACCACTTTAAGTTCCTAGGCAAATTATTATTTAATTTATCTATCAACAGAAAGTGGACATAAGTAACTTTATATATGCATCTTTTGTTGATGGTAGACGTTGTTCTCACCTTTTCCTATTATTGATCCATATGCATGATTTGAAATTAAGAATAACTTCTTATATATCTATTGTATTAATAAAGATCCCTACATCTTTATTCTCAAATATGATGTAATAACAATCTATGAAGTGATTTACTCACTCATTTTATGTGAAAATGACCGTGATAATAATTTAGTATTTGAACGGAAAATAAGTAAAATTCGGTCAATGATATGTTATAACCAGAGTTCAAACTCAAACACTTTTAATTGATTTGATATTCACTATTAAGAGTTTTTATGGAAGAAAAAAAATACTCAATTTATTTTTTGAAGACTGTATCTTAAATTTTATTGACTAATTGCAATTAATTAAGACGACATATTTCAATCCAACTAACTGAGATTATACCCTCGACAACCATTTTAAAATTATTAACGATTGACCATTCTTTAACTTTTTTTTACTAAAATAATTCTTCAACTTTCAATTATTTAATTTTGCAACCCTCCCTTCAAGCAAGATTAAAACTTTTTTTTATTCAAATGATGGTCATAATATGATAAGGACAAATAGGATAATAATACAAATATGATATGAATAAGATAAGTTTCATTTTATCATGCCATAAAAAACGAAACACTTTAGTACATATTTTAAATAAACTAAATAATGATGTGGAATATATTATATTTAAATGATAAAATTATATTTGTGATCAAATTATATTTAAAATTTGATAATAAAATTTAGAATAATTTTATTATGTTTATAATAAACTTGTGTTTATTTTAATTTTTTTATAAAGAATAAATATTAATTTTTATGTATTTATATATTCTTACAATATAAAATGAAATTATAAACCACTTTTTAAAATTAATTATTTAATTTTTGTCCAAAAAAATATTAATTATTTAATCCTTTCAAAAAAATTAATTATTTAATATACATTTTTTAAATATATAATTAGTTTTTTTTTTGACAAAGTATAATTAGTTTTTATTATATATCAATTTTTTATATTTCAAATTATGTTTTATAGGGTTAAATGAAAAAAATTATTTTCTTATAAACTGAAGGGTTCTAACCCAGCTGGCCAGCTCCACCTATATCATTTTATCCTTCCTCATATGTAGATAATACACTCTTTTTTGAGGTGGCTCAAAAATTAGATTTGCATAAACTGATTTATGACCTTGCATATTATATGTTGGGACTTCAAGTAGTCTTTTTGAATTCATTTTTTTTTTTAGGTTTTGAATCCAAAACTAATGATTGCACCGATTTATACGTACTAATTATCATCTCATCACAAATTCTCTTGAAATGAGAAAATAATAATGATAAGTAAGAATAAAAATCATAAAATAAGATAAAACTGAAGATAAATATCGTCTTAAAATTCTAAAAATTACAAATTTAGCACTATGCAAATATAATAGATACTTCTAAAAAAGATACTCCTATACAATATAAACTAAATTATTAAACGATAATACTCTCATAATGTAACAACGCATATATTCTCCATAAAGTTTATAACAAAATTGGACCGTTCCTTAAAAAAAACTAAAAATCGGGCAGTCATAAGTGAAATGAGTTACGTAAACAATAGACCATTACATCCCTCGGGTGGAGGGGATGTAGATCATCATAAGAAACATAGCCTTGAGATCGACCATCCTATATAAGCTCGTCACCAATTATCGGATAAGAGATAAGAACGACATGACATAACTGATGATAAACTCACTATTAGCTATCGAATAAGAATGACCATGATATATAACCAACGATGGAGATAACTAAGGAATAGGCTCCCTTGACGTTAACAGTGTTAAGAGTTCTACATTAAATGTGATCGTCTGACAATGTGTTTATAAATGAGGACAATCTTCATCTCACAAATCGGTTTGAAGGGATTGTGTTACGTCCAACCACGATTTCTATGATGGTATCAGAGCTTCTTCAAAATTCATTGGGTCTGCTATCAGGTTTTCGTTATCGGGCCATCCGTTATTTATGTCAACGAACCAAGCCCAATAGTGTTGGTTGTGAGGGGATGTGTTAAGAGTCTCACATCGGGTATGTGCTGACCTGACAATGTGTTTATAAGTGGGAGCAATCATCACCTCACAAGGTCGGTTTTGTGGGGTTGCGTTACACCCAACCATGATTTCTAAGAAATTGATGTGAAGAAGATTTCCTTCGTAGACTTGGCTAGGTTTTGATGATAACAAACTCACATCACAAAAGAAGAAAAACTATGGAGGCACAAGATGAAGATTAAGAATAAAGATTAGTGCATAAGCTTCTTGGTTATACTCTTTGTAAGTACGGCGCTTGTCTTTTGATTTATCATTCTCAACTTATGACTTAGAATGCTCAGAAAATAATTACAAACATTTTTCTAAGTTCATATATGAAGCAATGCCGAAAACTCTCTTAAAAATAAATCACACTCACAATGATTTGCATTAAAACTTCTATTTTTTAATGGAATTTGGAGAATTATTTTTTGCCATAAAATTATTTTTATCATGCATTAAAAACTGCTAGTACTATTCTCATCTTGGCCTTATCAATTATATACGGCTTTAATATCTAAGAATAATATTTCAGCATATATTTTTATAGCAGAATAATTGAGTGCAATTGATTACTTTGGCTGCGTCAATTGCATAAAAACTACTGGCTTGAATATTTGGCTTATGTCTTTTCAAAATCCACATATAATTGATTATGCCATTTCACTTTCTACCAACGGCCAGTTTTTTTTTTCCAACGGCCACCTTTTGAAATTGGCAACAACTATTTTTTGAAAAGTAGCATTGCTTCATAAACATCATTTTAGCCTCTATAAATTCAATTGAGAATCAAAACAATTTTAAAGACAACAACTTTCATTATCTCAATTGACATTTTCAATATCACTTGCTTTCAAACTTTTATTCAAATTGTTTGGAAAACTTTGCCCACACTTTAACATTCATTAAAAGGTTTTCTGAGCATTAAGTCCATTTGTTTAAGAGTGATATTGATAAGATTATACAGCCATACACATTTGATATTCTTCAAGTACATTGTTGTAAAGTTTCTTATCATTTGTTGGTGGGAATTGTTGTAAAAGATAGTGGAGTGCTATCTTGTTTCTTTGTGAGAATTTCATCATAGGTTTGGTGAAGATTCTTGTTGTAAAAGATAGTGGGGTGCTATCTTAGTGTGTAGAGAAATATTCTTAAGGGGCATTTGGGATTAAGGTTGCTTTGTAACAAAGATTCTTTACATAGTGAAATTCTTCGCGGGGTGTGAAGGGAGTGGAGTACCCTAAGGTTTAGAGGGGAACCACTATAACTCTCTTGTGTTATTTTTTCTTCCCTTACTCTTTTATTTTTCCGCATTCATACCTTCATCATTATTTACCGGAAAAATTATCAACAACGCTAAACTAAGAAAAATTAACCAATATTGCTAAAAGCCTAATTCACCCCCCTCTTAGGTTACAATCTGAACTTACAATTGAGAGGTTACTTTCCACATGTATAAATATGACCTGATACCTCAAATCCACTTACTCAAACCTCATTGACCATTTGATGCTTCGTGGCCAAGGTCTCCTTCAATATAAGCCTTTCCCACCGCTATGGAAGGGAGGGTCGATACTCTTGTACTCATCGCAAGTACAAAAATTATCTTATTGTTCGTAACAATGTCTTTATTTAGCATGAACAATTAAAATTAATGAAACTAAAACAATGAGTCGTTTATCTTTTTTTTTGAGTCATTTATCTTTAGTGTGAGGCGTGATGAATGAACATTTGAATGTTTTTTGTGACAAAAAATAAACGACATTCATTTATTCAAATTGATATAGTACATCGTTACAATACACATTCCTTAAAAACAAAAACGATGAATTTGCAAACAAACTCACAATATTCATGTCAATAAAGGAAAACAATAATGTACTTACTCCTATAAATATGACTATATTCAAGTGTTTCGAATATTTTTATCTCCAGATCTATCTATGTGAAAATTGCTTATTTAAATAAGGAAAATGTTAACGAGTGCCCTAGGACACTCTTTAAGACCCATAAAAAGTAAATGTTTTTAAAAATGCATTTTTTTTAAGGAAAAAATGCATGTAATCATTGTCTTAGAAATCGAAATATTTAACTTTTTTAAAGAAGGGCCATGTAAACTTGTGTCATAACTTGTGCCTTTATGGCACAAGTTAAGGAGCATAAAATGGAAATTAAAAATAAATTTTATATAAAAATGTAACTTTTGAAACTTTTAAGACATTGAATACACAACTTTCAAAGAAAAAACTTCTACATTTAACTTCTTAACTTGTGGTATAAGGGCACAAATTAACATTTCCGTTTAAAAAATAATTGCTTATTTTAAAATGTTTAAAGAATGTTCTAAGTGCACTCGTTAACAATACCCTTTATAAAGAGGTAATTTCTTGTGGTTCACATGATCACAAAATATAACATATAAATCTACAATACAACAAGAAGATATTCTAATGACCCGATGCAAACAAAATTTGTGCAACAAAACTTATGGTTCACAAGGTCATAAAGTATAACATAAAGGACTATTATGCACAAATAAGATAATTTAAAGCCTGACAATGCAAACAAAATTTATCATAAACAACCAATTAGTAAAAAATATAACATATAGGACCGATCCAAAATAAAGATTAAATGACTGCATGACTAATTTTACTTAAACAATACATCATCAATTCTACACTAGAAAATAAAAGTAAGTGAGCCCTTAACATTGTTGTTATTAGAGTCTAGCCCCATTTTTATTACTTTATTTCTGATTGTATTTCTTCCTTTATTTTTTAATAAATGATATAGTCCCATTTTGCCACAAAAAAAAAGGGTACTATACATTCGTATAAGGAACAGAACATTAATTTAATGTTTAAACTTTAAATTATTATTATTTCTCCAAATTAATTACTAATAAAAATATAATATAATAAATACTTTTTAAAAAAAGCTAAATTACGGAGAAGAACCTTAGACCTCTACGATGAGCAAACTCCCAGACAAATACTACCACACCAACCCAAGTGGATTAAATATAATAAATACTTATTAATCATATGAAATCCCCCTTCAAAAAGAATCATATCAAAATTGTTAATTTAATTCTAAAAATATATTGAAATCTGGTAATCTAGTCTCTTGTTAACATTTTCATTTTTTTAAGGAAGTTAACACTTTAATAAAAATTTAAACAAATTAAATTTTATTGCGTTGACGTTTTTGGTAAATTAAATTTAACTATTATAATTATAGGTGATAGAAAATAATTTTTTCCTACAAAAAATAACTCATTTAACTATTAATTTAAGAATTTAGTGTACCAATACACTCAAATTATTGAGTGTACCATAGAATTTGCCAAAAAAAAAGGAAGTAATAATTGGAGAATTTTATATATACTTTATTAGGAAGTGTAAACTCTCATGTTTTTAAGGGAATAAGTTCATAATAATTCGGAGTTCAACAACCGCGATGTGGGTAAAATCTAATAAAAAATTATTCCATCTAAGAATCAAACTTTCGATGAAATCAATTCAGATCAATTATTTGATTTTTTTGTTGAGAAGATAATTTTATTTTTAAATTATTAATAAAACTATTTTGATATGATATGTCCTTCAAAACATCGGCAAGCCATAAACTCCCTAAATAGTTTAAGTGGTGTTCCTGATTCGTTAAGGTCTTATTCTCGAAACAAGCTTCTTCCTGGAGCACCACCAATAATTGCGTTTTTTCTTTTCTTTTGAGAGGACTCAATAGTTGCGTCCTTAGTTTCTTCTTTTGATAAGATATGTCCTTAATTTTTGCTAACCATAACCTGATTTGATATGTCCTTAAAAATTGATGATGCTCTGCACGATAGACAAATTCAATGGCATTTAATGTCAAGTATGAAACTTCAAACTTAAAGCATGAGAAAGAACATTACTAAATTAAATTAAAGAAAATGGTAATTAGTATCTCTCGGATATTAGTTAAGAAAATAGGCATAGTAAGAATTCTTTAGAATTTGTGTAATCAAATACTTAAAAGCGTAAGAAATAATATTTTAATTTTTTTTCTTTTCTTAACTAACGGTTCGAATACACTAATTAACATGACCCTTAAATTAAAATGAACAGAAGATACACACAAATCAGTACAAAAGTGGTACATGACCCACTAAACCACAAACTCAGACTTTAATAGGTGATAAAGACAAATAAGTACAAAAGTGGTTGAAAAGGAGCCATAGACGTGTGGACGTAATCGAATTGCAAAAAAAAACGTGTGTGAATATTCAAAGTATATAAATAGACGTATGAATCATCTGCAAACACATAAACGATCCAGGTTCCAACAACCCCCTTCAAACATCGCCATGTCATAAACTCTCTTTCGATCAACCCCAACCAACGATGAGCCGAACAAACAACACAAAGTCGCCTAGGTCTTGATACAAAAACCAAAATCCAGTTGTAGTGAAGATCGAAGGATGAATAAACGACAAAGCCTCGTCACAGTCTACCGACGACACTTGAACTAAATGCGAGAGATTGATGTAAGATTTTTTACATGTCATAAAACTATTTACACGTGAGTATAATAGATTCGTTTCCGCAGGGATTGGTGTGTCTCATAACCATTTTAACGTCAAATATCATTTTAAGTGATTGGGTATAAATTGTTTGTTTGTGTAAAATTATTTTCACTAATCGACATAAAAGTAAAACGAGTAGAGATATGGCTATTTCGCTTGGGGTCAGAGATATCAACCAAGCGTAACAGCTGCAGTCTCTCGATCAAATAACGGGTTCTAGCTTTTTAAACGATATTATCACAATCACTCGACAATATCATTCGTGTCCAAATGATATCGTTAGTTTTAAGGGATTGTTTAAATGTCGATTTCCCACACGTTTAAACAATCACAAAGTCATGTGGATCGTTTAATCGACGATTTCTCGCCCGATTAAATGACCCAAAAGCATTAAGTTCTAGATTAAAAGTGATTATCAAATATTAACATCTATGTCTAGCATGATAACTTAAGATAGATTGTTATTCTAGTTCTCAAATCCAAAAGCATTTGTCAATATCATTTTGAATCTAAATAAAACAGTAAACACAAGAATAACAACAATATTGAATAAATAAGCTAGAACCATATATTAAATGATCAAAAGATTACATAATAGCTTGTTTGAATACCTCAAGACCCACAAGGGTAAATGTAGCTACATATGTCTATGATAGCTTTGCAAGAAATGAAGAAAAGATGAAGATTCTATGACAAGATCCATGATGTCTCAACAAATCTTGGCTTGAATCTACTCCTAACTACCTTGCTTTGTGTTTCTCTCTCTAGAAAATGCCCTAATCTCTCTCTAAAACCAGAAAATCAATAAAACAGTAGAATGGCTGTGTTGGAAGAGAAGAGAAAACTATTTATATTGGCTGCCTCTGCGAACTTTCGTTGATAGCCAAATATTTCGCTATCAGCGAAATCATGAAAATCTACTCTGCCCCAATGGGGTGGTTCCACGTGGCCCTTATCCTGTTGAATTTCCTGAATCTCGCCATAACTTCGCTAATGGCGAAATCTCCCTGGAGTAATTTCGCTATTAGCGAAATATTCGCTAATAGCGAATTTCTTCACTTCTGCATCCCAAACTTCGCCATTGGCGAAGTCTTCCTGGAGCATTTTCGCTATCAGCGAAATCTTCGCTAATAGCGAAAATCTTGAGAACTTGGGCACTTTTTCTTGGTCCTTGCTTGTCAATTCCTGCACAAATTAGGTAGAATCAGGCATATAAAGCACAAATGGTAAAATTACAATAAATGAGTGCTTTTCCTTATATAACTTGCAAAACAAGTCACTAAAATGCCTAGATTAACACATAAAATATAGTACTTTTGAGCACCTATCAGAGATACAACCCTTAAGGTTTGACGAACGATTGCTATCGTCAACACGAATCATCTACACATCTAGCCCTTTCAAGCAACATCAGACAAACCAAATCTTGTTGAATCCAAATCGGGGGTCGGCTTACAAAACAACACACAGCTGAACAGGACCAAGAAGTAAAGAACCCGTATCTTGAAATACTAAAAAATCAAATTCAAGATTTTCAAACAAAATCTGCATAGACGTTGAAATAGGAAGGAAAAAAGTGAAATTGAAAATGCACCCACTAATGTAACCTATACAAAAGAATTTCATGAGATTTAATAACATATAGAGGATATAAATTGGTTTAGTCGTTTCAACGTAATTAGTTTTTGGCAAATGTTAACGTCAAGTTTAAGGTGTCATCTAATAAATATGTTGAAATTATTATTTAAGACTCCGTTGTCGAAAGTCATACCTCAGCTCCTTCAATTTTGTGTTTGAGTTTTTAATATCTATTGTCATTTTGTTTATCTACGAAAATAAAACAATAAAATAAACAAATTTCAATTTAATAATTTTTTTTTTTTAGTAAAAGTAAATAGAAATGAAAGAAAAAGTAGAAACGTTAATTCCTTTCCTCGATCTTTTCTCAACTAATCAAACAAAGACTAAAGAAAGTATGTATTATGTTGTTGCCGTTAATTTTTTTCAAGGATTAAAATTGGCTTTCAACTGTCCCCGTGAGCATAACTCAGTTGGTAGGGACAATATTAATTCATTATTATATGCAGGGGCCGGGATTCGAACCCTGGACACCTCACTTATTCACTTTAAAAGTGAATTCCTAACCACTAGGCTACCTAACAAAAAAATTGCTTTCAACTTTCTTAGAGGTTTAAGTCAAAATCAACTTTCTTATAGGTTAAATTGGTTCTTGATCGTACCTGATCAGAAGGTGGTTGTCGGTGCTTCTTTAATGCGGTGTTTGACGGTGGTGGAAATACGTCAAGTGAGTGTTGGAACGAATGGGGGGTGTACCTGCTGTAACGCCCTATTTTTATTTAATTATTTATTTAAATTAAGCTGGGAGTCTTTTGTTGAATTTATTAAATTTGTTGTGATATATGCTGATATATGTTGATATATGTTGATTTTAGTATTTGTTGGTAGTAGATGTTGTTTGTTATATTTGGTAGAAAAATATAATAAGATTTGTCTAAGAAAAATAAAATAACAACTTAATTAAGGTTAGTTTGGTAATTAGAGGAATTTGCTAGAATGGGCTATAAATAGGAAGTGAACACTAAGGAATTATGGTTAGAAACCAGTGGAGCAGCTTTTGGGAAAAACAGAGAGAACGTGAAACATATTGCTTTTGGGAGAAACCTGTAGAGTTCTGTAAAATCCAAGGTAAGGGTGAGACTAGCTTTCTTTAATGATTAGTATATGAATTTTGAAAATTGAATTGATCATGTTGTTGTTAGTAGTGATGTTGAAGGAATTAGAATTGAATCAAATTAGGTCCCTAAAAACCTATGTAATTAGTGAATTGATGTAGAAACTGTTGTATAAGTTATAATTAACCAGTAGATGATGTCCTTTATCATTTTTGGGAAGTTTGGGTGTCAAATTTAGGTTTTTGGGTCAAAATTCGTGTTGATGTGCGTGCTGTTCGTTCCCCTGTTCGTCGTCGCTTGTAACGCCCCCTTTTTATTTAATTATTTTTAGTTAATATTTGAATACTTTTACATGATTTTATATTTGATAAGTGATAATATGTTTGTTATTTTGTTTAGAAATATATTTGTTATAAATATGTTTGTTATTTGTTATAGATATATTTGTTATAAATATGTTTGTTATTTGTTATAGAAATATTTGTTATAAATATGTTTGTTATTTGTTATAGAAATATTTGTTATTTTGTTTAAGAATATATTTGATATTTATTTGATTTATTATTTTTAGCATAAGTATTATTTGGCTTAGTTGTGTATATATATATATTTAAGAGAGTTTAGTGAAGTAAAATAAAATAGGATATTTCATTAGGAGGAGTTGTTATGTAATTTTAGAGAAGTTGAGGATTTAGTGGAAAAATAGACAAGTGGAGAAAAATTATTTAAAGAGGAAATTAGGTTAAGAAAAACAGAGTAAGCGTTGTCAGAGTTTTTGGTGAGAAAGAGGAGAAACCTAGAAGAGGCAAGAACAAGAGAGAAGAACGCAGCTTTGATTCAGGATTTTATTCAGGTAAGGGTGAGCCTAGCTTCGATTATATTAACATGTCATTCATTGTTTATGATTAACTAAGGGATTGGGAAGAGTTTTGAGAGAGTTCTTAAGATAGGGTTTGATTAATGATTCTCGAATTGAATATGTGTAGAAACCAAAGAAATGGTATTAGATTGTGTTCAGGTCGATTTTAGGAGTGTATAACATCATTGTGAATCATTTTGGGTGATTAAGGGATCAAAAATTGGGTTTTTGGAGTGAGAACTGTTATTTCCCGTAAACGAATTCGGCCACCGATTTTCTGAAAGCCAAAACTGGAAAAACACTCACTTTTCACCCGTTTCTGTTTTGAATTAGCTTTAGGTGTAAACACGAAAGTTGTAGGTATGGATGTTAGCTTTTTAATGCCGTTGGTTTGACTTCTAAATGATTTATAGAACTTGAGTTATGGTCATATTACTGCACATAGGTCACAGTGAATATTTATGAATTTCAGCACAACTTTCTCCGAATTTGAAATGAAAGCTGGTATTGATAGGTACTGAATTGGCCTTTGGTGTAAACATGAGAATTTTAGGCAATTGAGTTAACTTTCTAATGGCCTTTGTTTGACTTGAAAATGATTCTTAGATCTTGAGTTTTGTATTTCTAATTTGGACGAAACTTTGGGGATAGGGTCGTAGATAGTAATAGAGATGCCCTAAGACCTGTAATCGAATCTGGAATGATGCTGTAAGATGATTTTAATTGTTGGCGTTAATTTATGATTTATATGCATATTAAGTGAGTTACATGAATGATGTTTAAATGATAATTGCGACGATGATTTTGTACTGTAAATTTGTGTTAAATGTGCTGAGCTGCTTCCATGTATTGTTGTAATTGCATGCGTCGGTCAAGAGTCGTAAATGATGTTAAGATGTTGTGTTAACTTATTTAAGTATAAAGAGTCGAGTTCATGCATTTGCATAATTTGAGACGGTGGAGCTTTTTGCTCAAAGCGACGGTGAAGCTTATTTAAGCTTAAATATTGGTACCACATGCATGATGTTTAAGATGTTAGAGTTGCATTTGTCGAGTCTTGTGTCTAAGATGTTTTAAGATGATTTGTTATGAGAAGATGTTTTAAGATGATTTGTTATATGTAGATGTTTGAGACGTTTCCGTTATATGTGATGATTGTTGTTGTTGTTGTTGTTGTTGTTAAGCATAGATATTTGAATTATATGTTATTATAATTGTTGTGAATCTCACCCCTTCTGTTGGAATTGCCGCCTTGTGGGCAAGTGCAGGTGACCAATCATAGGTACGACGATGTGAGAGGTCCTTGTGGTGTCGTAGGAAATGCTCTGATATGTAACGGGATGGAGTTTTATTGAATTCTATTCCTTATGTATCATGTTGAACTAATTATGATGTCTACGATTTATCTTTGAATTTTTGAGATGCCTGTGAGGCCTATGTGCCAAGAACTAATTCCTTTAAGGATTTTTGAATTATGATTCCGCTGCAAAGTTTTTGAAAAGATTTATGTTAATGAATTTTGTAGGATAAAGAATTATTATTCTTTTTATTTTAAGGATTTTTTATGATGTGTGACATCCCATTTGTGTTATACTCTGATAATTATGTATGAATTTTTATGTTGGAAATTTAGGGTGTTACAATTGGTATCAGAGCAGGTCGGTACGTCCGGCCAATTAGAGAGTCGAGTGACGTTGTCTTAAAGTTAGAATAGTATAGTTATATTATTTTGACTATTGTCTGTTGTGTAGAAGACTAACATGCAGGAGTTTATCCATAGTTGTTTAATCGAAGTAAATTTTCAAGGACGAAAATCCTTTAAGTGGGGGAGAGTTGTAACGCCCCCTTTTTATTTAATTATTTTTAGTTAATATTTGAATACTTTTACATGATTTTATATTTGATAAGTGATAATATGTTTGTTATTTTGTTTAGAAATATATTTGTTATAAATATGTTTGTTATTTATTATAGAAATATTTGTTATTTTGTTTAAGAATATATTTGATATTTATTTGATTTATTATTTTTAGCATAAGTATTATTTGGCTTAGTTGTGTGTGTATATATATATATATATATATATATATATATATATATATATATATATTTAAGAGAGTTTAATGAAGTAAAATAAAATAGGATATTTCATTAGGAGGAGTTGTTATGTAATTTTAGAGAAGTTGAGGATTTAGTGGTAAAATAAGACAAGTGGACAAAAGTTATTTAAAGATGGAATTAGGTTAAGAAAAACAGAGTAAGCGTTGTCAGAGTTTTTGGTGAGAAAGAGGAGAAACCTAGAAGAGGCAAGAACAAGAGAGAAGAACGCAGCTTTGATTCAGGATTTTATTCAGGTAAGGGTGAGTCTAGCTTCGATTATATTAACATGTCATTCATTGTTTATGATTAATTAAGGGATTGGGAAGAGTTTTGAGAGAGTTCTTAAGATAGGGTTTGATTAATGATTCTCGAATTGAATATGTGTAGAAACCAAAGAAATGGTATTAGATTGTGTTCAGGTCGATTTTAGGAGTGTATAACATCATTGTGAATCATTTTGGGTGATTAAGGGATCAAAAATTGGATTTTTGGAGTGAGAACTGTTATTTCCCGTAAACGAATTCGGCCACCGATTTTCTGAAAGCCAAAACTGGAAAAACACTCACTTTTCACCCGTTTCTGTTTTGAATTAGCTTTATGTGTAAACATGAAAGTTGTAGGTATGGATGTTAGATTTTTAATGCCGTTGGTTTGACTTCTAAATGATTTATAGAACTTGAGTTATGGTCATATTACTGCACGTAGGTCACAGTGAATATTTATGAATTTCAGCACAACTTTCTCCGAATTTGAAATGAAAGCTGGTATTGATAGGTACTGAATTGGCCTTTGGTGTAAACATGAGAATTTTAGGCAATTGAGTTAACTTTCTAATGGCCTTTGTTTGACTTGAAAATGATTCTTAGATCTTGAGTTTTGTATTTCTAATTTGGACGAGACTTTGGGGATATGGTCGTAGATGGTAATAGAGATGCCCTAAGACTTGTAATCGAATCTGGAATGATGCTGTAAGATGATTTTAATTGTTGGCGTTAATTTATGATTTATATGCATATTAAGTGAGTTACATGAATGATGTTTAAATGATAATTGCGACGATGATTTTGTACTGTAAATTTGTGTTAAATGTGCTGAGCTGCTTCCATGTATTGTTGTAATTGCATGTGTCGGTCAAGAGTCGTAAATGATGTTAAGATGTTGTGTTAACTTATTTAAGTATAAAGAGTCGAGTTCATGCATTTGCATAATTTGAGACGGTGGAGCTTTTTGCTCAAAGCGACGGTGAAGCTTATTTAAGCTTAAATATTGGTACCACATGCATGATGTTTAAGATGTTAGAGTTGCATTTGTCGAGTCTTGTGTCTAAGATGTTTTAAGATGATTTGTTATGAGAAGATGTTTTAAGATGATTTGTTATATGTAGATGTTTGAGACGTTTCCGTTATATGTGATGATTGTTGTTGTTGTTGTTGTTGTTGTTGTTGTTGTTGTTGTTGTTGTTAAGCATAGATATTTGAATTATATGTTATTATAATTGTTGTGAATCTCACCCCTTCTGTTGGAATTGTCGCCTTGTGGGCAAGTGCAGGTGACCAATCATAGGTTCGACGATGTGAGAGGTCCTTGTGGTGTCGTAGGAAATGCTCTGATATATAACGGGATGGGGTTTTATTGAATTTTATTCCTTTATGTATCATGTTGAACTAATTATGATGTTTACGATCTATCTTTGAATTTTTGAGATGCTTATGAGGCCTTGTGCCAAGAACTAATTCTTTTAAGGATTTTGAAATTATGATTCCGCTGCAAAGTTTTTGAAAAGATTTATGTTAATGAATTTTGAAGGATAAAGAATTATTATTCTTTTTATTTTAAGGATTTTTTATGATGTGTGACATCCCATTTGTGTTATACTCTGATAATTATGTATGAATTTTTATGTTGGAAATTTGGGGTGTTACATCGCTCGCTGCAGCGAGCGGTTATCCTCGCCTCCCGAGCTGTAGATGACTCGCCATGGCGAGCTCCTTAGGTCGCCTCGCGAGTGACCCTAGTTGTCACTCGCCACATCGAGTACTTTGCTCGTAACGGCGAGCACATGGCAGAGAGTCACTGACTCCTCGCCACGGCGAGTAACTCAACTCGCCACAGCGAGTTAGCCTGTAGATGTCTCGATTGTGAGTAGTTGAACATGGTTCTAGTTTTGAGTTGGACTTAGGTTTAATTATGAAGTAGCTGTTGATAAAGTACTGTATTCCAGTAGCTGTAGTTGACATGAAAAACCTTTCGTGGATGTTTGATTATGTGCATTATATGCTAAATAGTTGCATGTTGTTCAAGTTGTATTGTTGCATGTTGTTAGGTTGTCGTGTCGCATAACCATTGGTCTAAGTTGAGGGCTTGATGCCCTGTTAAGCTGTTAAGTTGTTAAGTTGGGGGCTTGATGCCCTGTTTAGTCGCATTACGACATCATGTTGAGGGTTTGATGCTTTGTTTGTACCACATGCATAAATATATTGCATATTGTTGAGTTGTCGTTGTGTCGTTGTATTGTTGAGTTGTTGTTGTTGTTGCATTGTCGAGTCGTCATTGTTGCATTGTTGAATGGTCGTTGATTTGTAATTCATTAATAATTATTAACTGAAAATCACATGAGGTTCTTGTTAATTAATAAATGTTGTAGTTGTATGTTGATTAAATTCTAGTTTTTGAATTTATTGCTTATTATTAATGAATGTGAAATCTCACCTCTTCTGCTTGAAAATGTTGCTCTTCATATGAGTAACTTGCAGGTGATCCAGAATAGTGCAGATGTGAGTTGATCCTCGTGTCGTCATAGGAGTGTCGCTCTGATATGTAATGGGATGGGGAATATCATTTATTATGTTCATCTTTATTAATTACGTAACTTTTTGAAGTTGTTGTTGAACCATTTTGATTGGTATTTGATTTATGTCGATGGTGTTGAGGCCTAGTGCCAAACCTTGAATTTTAAAAGTTGATTAAGATTAAGTTTTTCGCTGCGATATTATTTAATTGTTTGAAAACAGGTGTTTTATTAAAAAACGGGTTTTAAACCCTATTAAGTTGAAAAGATTTTTGAAGTATGAAAATGTGACATCCTGTCTTATGTTGAACTCTGATAAACTATGTATTATTTTACATGTTGGGAAAACGGGGTGTTACACCTGCAGACACTTCAACGCTCAAGTTAGTAGAGGTTCAAAATGGGGGTTTAGAAGTGAAAGAGATTATACCTTGGAGGTTGCGAGGAGCCTCATATTTATAGATGTGAGTGAATGTAGAGCCGTTGTAATGGCCACGTGCGTTCAACGGTTATACGAAATCATGGGGAATGTAACCATCGATGATATTCGCAGGAACGTGGGAAAAAAGACGTTATGGATCGTTTAAACCAATCTATGTTGCTTTGTGCACCCCCTCGCGGGGAGGTGGTGTGTTGCGAGTAAAAAGTCAAATGCATCATTTAAGCTTAATTTTATTATGAAAACCACTCTTCACCCAGCAAGTTTCGCTCCCACCCAGCCACCAAAATACCCCTGCGCAAGTTAAGTCACGCTGCGTGACTTAACTTGCGCAAGTTATGTGTTGTGCGCAACTTAAGTTGCGCTGCGCATGTTAAGTTGCGCAGCGTGACTTAAGTATAACAGCAACACAGGAACACAACTCCCTCATTTCCCAAAGTTTCAAAATACGAATTTTTCCCCTCCAAGTGCGATTTTCACCATTCTTGCGTCATTAAAAGCCAATTTCGCCCACAATATCAAGTAAGTGATGATTATCCTACTTCATTGCATTTTTTTGGTTGAAATTTTCGAATTTTTGAAGAAATTTATCATTTTTAGGTTTTTCTAAATTTTGCTTGCATGTTAGTTTTTATGATTGTTAGTGATGATTTAACTTAGGAATTGTTGTTTATAGTGCATTGTGGTAGTTTAGGGTTTAGAAATTGTTAGATTTTATGTTGATTGAAAATTGCACTCTAGGTGTTTGATAAAACGTGTCAATGAAAAATTTGTATGTTTTTTGGATTGTTAATGATGAAATTAGTTAGAATATAGTATGTTTGACAACAATTTGGTAAATTACGGATTGAAATGACACTGTCGAAACTTTCGTGTTGTTCTTGAATTGTTAGAAATGACACGATGTCCGTATGAAAATGTGTCATTGATTATGTGCTTTTTAAATTGTTGTGTTGTACAGATATGTCTCAGAGGGAGAGGAGTGACATACTTAGGTTAGGGAGGCCTACATCTACTAGTAGTGCACGGAGGGAGAAGCAAGCAGTAGTCCCTCCTTTACATGGTCGAAGCTGAAGGAGAGTGGGGGGCACGAGACTTGCCAGTGATGATGATGTTGTGCCTGAGCCCTCTTCATCACAGACCGGTCCATCCCATGCGATGGACCCGACGCAATATCAGTTTTTGGAGCCTCAGCCTCACCAATATCATTTTGAGGAGCCTCGGCCTCACCAGTATCAGTTTGAGGCGCCTCAGCATTTGCAACATCATCATATGCGCCATGTTGTTGAGCAGAAGGAGCAGCCTCATATGGAGGAGCCTGAGCAGCAGGAAGATATTGCGCAACCTCAGGCTCAGGCTCAGGCTCAGCCTCAACAGGATGATGATGTTGGGGCTCGTTTTCAAGGGGTGCCGAGGGTGGTGTACTATGCCGGACCGGACGGCTATGCAGGGGGGCCTTCTAACCTCTTGCTTCTACCTCGCTTTGGAGGACATGTGGCATGCAGGATATGGGTCGATGCCGATGTAAGTATATTTTAATGTTTATTTTACTTTTTTTTATTTTAATGGTAATTTTACAACTTATTTATTTAACGGTGTTGTTTGTTGTTTTTTGTTTTTGTATTTCAGTTTCGGAGAAAGCATGGGATGAGAGGTATCTCCCACGGGAATAAGCTGAGCCTGAAAAACTTGACGGTGCCCTCAACCGGGAGCACAGAATAATTGGTTTTGGGATGTACTGAATGCGTCCGGTCTAACTCCCCTCCTGAATAGTGGGTACAAGAACATCTCCCACGACCTCAATTGTGCTCTGTCAGAGAGATGGCATGAGGAGACCAGCAACTTCCATCTACCCGTTGGGGAGATGGCCATCACATTGGATGATGTGGCGTGTCTCCTAGGCATCCCCATCACTGGGAAGCTCCTTTCTGAGAGAGGGCTCACCCGTACCGAGGCGATGGAGATTATGTCGACCGACCTGCTTATTTTTGCGGAGGATGCCGCTAGGGAGCTGACCAGGCAGGGTGGTCCGTATATTAGTTTTGGTGTGCTGAAGAGATGCTACGAGGAGCTCCTGAATAGGTGTAATCAGCTGGTGGAGGTGGACACACAGGAGGAGGAAGACGAGCGCTTTGAAGTTAGGTTGACCTGCGTTAAGGCGTTTATGTTGCTCTTGCTTGGATGGACCATTTTCACCCGCAAGAACAGCAAAAACATTAATCTGCTATGGATGCTTGCGCTGCAAGATATGGACGACTGGTCATGGGGTGGGATGAGGCTAGCATTCCTATACGAGCAGCTCTCTCTGACCTCTGATTCATCATTGGCAACATGTGGTGGTTACATGACCCTGCTTGTGGTAAGATTTGTTTTTCTTCTTTTTAACTTATTGGATCGTAAATTTGTGCGTTGTTTAACTTGTTTTTCTTCTTTTTTACATTGTTTGTATAATACTTGTGTTGATATATATTTGGTTCTTTGTGTTTGCAGGGATGGACTTTGGCGCACTTCACGAACCTCATTCTGAGGGTTCATAGTGATGTGTATGACCCGGCAGTAGCCTCGCTTGTGAGCCAGTGGAGACCTCCTAGGGACTTTACGGACCCTGGACACTATAGAGATGCCATTGACGCGATGGATCACTCTTACGTCATCTGGAGGTCGTACGAGAGACGGCGACACATCACGCCATTCCACGACATATGCTGCTACTCCGGATGGATCATGGCCGGCAGAGACAGGATGTTCCGTCACTTGCCTGAGCGGGTTCTGAGGCAGTACGGGTATGTCCAGACACGACCCAGGTCTTCTACGGATGTTGAGCTTTCCGCGACAGATGTCGCGGTCTAGGCTTTCATGGAGTTTGCTCTACATGTCCTCAGCCAGCAGCAGAGGGGTGAATCGATGCCAGAGGACGAACCGAGGGCTCATAGAAGGGGGTACATGAGATGATTCTATAGAGTGTCACATCCTATTGTGAACCCCCTGCGGCCATTCTTGACTACGCAGCTCAGGCACCTCCTGGTCCTGTCCCTCTTTACGAGGAGGTTATTGTTGACCAACAGTGGGCCAGACATCCTCCCGACCCATACCAGATCATCGCCAATATCAGAGCCAGAGTGGATAGTGCTATGGGGCATCCTGATGTGTTTGGTAACCCAGAGGTACTTCGCATGATGCAGGGTATACAGTCTGAGTGAAGCATGCTAGAGCAGATGCAGGTTCCACGACGACGGACCAGGAGTCCACAACAGTAGTGTTTAGGGGTTATGACTTGTATAGTTTTTATTTATGATATTTTGTCGGATTTGGATGTATATTACATTTGTGCTTTTTTTAGCATTTTTATGACATTTTCCCTTATCTTGGTCCTTTATTTTTTCGTAATTTGTTTATGAGTTAACACGTGCTTGAATGAATAACGAAAAATGAAATATAACGAAAAATAAAAATCTTGACTATTAACATAGGGATCAAAAAACAGGTTTTAGAAATATAAGGATTATAATTTAAAGAGTAGGTAAATAAAACCGTTAAAATTGTTGCACATAACTTGCGCATGTGTTAAATCTGTGCGCAAGTTAAATTTGATGCACAGACACTGCGCAAGTTAACTTGCGCATGTGTTAAATCTGTGCGCAAGTTAACTTGCGCAGTGTCTGGCTTAAGTCATGCAATGTTTAACACATGCGTGACTTAAGTCACGCAGCGCATGTTAACTAACGCACAGTTTTACACTTGCGCTAGTTAACTTGCGCATGGGTATTTTCGTCCTGCCTGCAGGGCGGGAGTGGATTTTGCTGGGGGGAGAGCTAGATTCTTTTAATATTGAGTTTAAGTCTTTGATCGGTCCTGAACAATTCTTCACTCTAAAAATTAACTATTCTTTAACTAATTAATTCTAATATTCCTAATATATGTTTAAATTTTTTTTGAATAGTTAATTCAAAAAGATTTTATTGAGTGAGCTATTTTTATTAAATATCAACAAGACACTTTAGTAAATTTAACTTGTATTTTATACAAAATCGAAAAAAATGTATCATACCTAATTAACTTTCTTAACCACCGTAAAATTAAGATTTTTTTATTTTTTTCAATAATAGTGATAGAAGGAATAGCTATATTATAGCACGTAGGGAGCACAAGATAAACAAGGACTGTGATTTTTAATAGCTTCAGATAAAATAGAAAGGAAGAAGATATTTGAGGCTCAAACGAAATTATATCCAATGAAACAGCATATATGTGCAACAATGTAACTCCCAAAATTAGTTGATCCCTTAAAGCATAAAGCAGCTATTAATAGTACATATATGATTATAAACAAAAACGTTGTCTTTTGTCTTATTGAGTCGATATTTTTCTTGTTAGGACAAAAAATCATTTACATTCAAAATCAACTTAAAAACACAAAGTCACGGATGATAAAAATCATTATGATTAATCATAAATGTTGTCGCTCTTGTTAAAGAATGAGCTGCACCATTTTTTAATCACCCACCTAAAAAAATTAACACAATAATTTGTAAAAGAACTAAGAAGGGGTTGCAATCAGGGCCGGCTCATAGCTCGTCAAGGCTGGATTATACCATCGGGCTTTAATTTTTTTGAGTCCAAAACATATTTTTTTTATATGTAAGATACTTAATTAATATTTATATAGAGTTAATGCGCATATATATCAAATAATTCACCGTGCTTCAGTGGTGCTTCACGTGGGTTCAAATCCAACTAGAGATTTTTTATTAATAATTTTTTTAGGGCCTTATTTAATCTTTTGGGGGCTAAAATTTAATTTTTTTTTCCATCATTAAAAACTAAAACAGGGCAAACAAATTTGCTAAGAAGGCCCTGGTTTGCAATAATTCAAGATATCATCCAATTCAAAGACATGATCAAGAGGTTCATGAAGACAATTAAGAACCGTCTCAAATCTAAATCAAAAAGCACATTTTGTAGGCCAAATTCTCTCACTCATTGGAGAGCTTTAAGAAGACATGTAATTTTACCTTCAAGAGTAGATAAGCAAGAAAAGATCCTTTCTTTTTGGGTAGATAGACGAGATGGCAAAACTATCAAAAACTTACACACACAAAGTGGAGGTACCGGAGTTCAAACCTCAGTCATGATGTCCGACCTAACAATTTCGACATTTTTTCCAGTTGAGTTAGGATTTATGGGACAAAGATCCATTTTGTTCTAACTAGATAATTATAGCACGAAATTATGGCCTTAGTGACTGACTATATATTAAATTGTAATCTAAGCATTGATCATGATTCATTACATATACAAACTCTTGTAATCTTTTTCTTTCAAATTTCAATAAGTTTAGTTTTATGTATTTTTTACTTTCTTTATATATATAGTTTGTTTTCATCTACAATGAACTCTTGTTAAGGGGTTATTAAGTAAATTGTCTCTATAAATATTTTGAATTTTGTTTTTAATCCTTAAAAAGATAATTACGCCCTTTGTCCATGTAAACTTTTGGTCAACATTTTTAGTCCTTGTAAAAATTTTCATAACATTTTTAGTTTCTGTAAAAAGTTTCATCATCTTTTTTTGTCCTTAAAAATGCTAAAGGAAAATGTTAGAGTGACTAAAAAATGTGATTTTCTTAGGGACTAAAAACATAATAAAAATTAAGATTATATTCTTATATTTGACTTCTTAATAAAAATAGAATTATATTGTTAAAAAAAAAATAGAATTATTCACAATCTCACGAAATTATTTTGTATTCAAGAGGTTACGTTTTGTGGGTACATTTTCAATTTCACTTTTTTCTTGTGTCAACGTTTAGGTAGATTTTGTTTGAAAATCTTGAATCTGGTTTTCTTTGTATTTATGATATGGGTTTTCTGGTTCTATTCATATATGTTTTGTTTTGTTAGACGCATCCATCAATTTGGATTCAACAAGACTTGATTTGTCTGATGTTGTTAGAAAATGCTATGTGCGCAAATGTTTCGTGTTGATGATGATAGTCGTTTGTTGTACCTTATAGACTATATCTCCCTTATTTACTTCAAGCGCCGTTGGTGGACTATGATGGAGCTCCGCCGTATGTTCATCCTTCAAAGTGGACTACGATTGAATTTTGGTATTTGTTTCAAGACCTAGGCAACTTTGTGTTGTCTGCTTCGGTTCATGAATGGTTGGTTTGGCCTGAAATGGAGTTTATGGTTCACTAATGTTTTTGAAGGGAGTTGTTGGAACTGGGATCGTTTATGTGTTTGTTGATGATTCACACTTCTATATTTAGATGTTATGACTACTCACACCAATTTTGTTAGCAATTCGGTTTCACATCCACATGTTTATAGTTGGCTTTTTGTACCACTTTTCTACTGATTTGTCTCTATACAACTTTTGCACTTATTGGTTTGTATCTCTTGCTCATTTAATTTAATTTTTATTTCTATTTGACCTAAAAATAAAGTGATTCTCTCTCTCCCAGACAATAAGTTTAACATTTCATACATGACAATAAATGCCATTGGATTTGTCTACTGTGCAGAGCATCATTAATTTTTAAGGACATACAATCATATCAGGTTTAGGTTAGCAAAAATTAAGGACATGTGATATCAAATGAAAGAACTAAGGACGCAATTATTGGTCCTCTAGATAAAGACGCAATTATTGGTGGTGTTTATGGCATGAAGAAGCATGTAAAAATTAATTAAATAAAACCAATTTATTATTTTTTTTTCAAAAATTTTGGTTTTTGAATGACCTATTTTTTTACGGGAGGGTAAATAAAAAAAATTATAAGATGTAAAACCATAAATGATCTATATTACAAGGGATAAAACACCATTAACCCAAAATGATATGTAATAAAAATTAATTATATATTAAAAAATTTATATTAAATAATTAGTTTAAAGTGATGTACAATTTCATTTTATATTGTAAAAGTATATAAAATTTAAAAATTAATATTTGTTCTTTATGAAAAAATCTAAATAAACACAAAATTTATTATAAAATAATATAATTATACTCTTTTTTTAAGATACAATTTGTTAATTTGAAAAACAAAATCAAATTATACTCTTTTTTTCCATAAAAGAACTTTTAGCGGGAATGTCGTATTAATTGAAAGTGTCCGAGTTTGAGCTCTAGTTATAATATGCATTGATCGAATTTCACTTACCTTCCGAATAAACTTTAAGTTATATTTATCAGTGTCATTTTCCACTAAAAGCTAGCTAGAGGGAAAAATCACTTAATAGAATTTTATTACATCATATTTGTGGATAAAGATGTAGGGTTCGTTACTACAATAAATATATAAGAAGTTACTTAATTTCAATCCATATGCACATGGATCAACGATATAAATAAGGAACTTAGAATGGTGCTTAATTAGGATATCAGCTAGCATTTAGCATGCAGTTGATGATGAGAACTTTGAGGTCCAATACTTTTCAATATCTTCTGGGGTTCTTCCAGGGATTCTTCCAGCAATGAGATGCCATCTACAATTAACATGTACGTCAAAGTTCAAACACACTTTCATTAGACCAACACATGATGCTAATTGACTCATCAAGTGTGTGCAAATGCAAGGTATTTAACATATATGTATGTGTGTGTGTGTGTGTGTGTGTGTATATATTATATGACAGTTAACCTTTTTCCAACCAATCTAAACATTTTCGCAACGATCTCTTCCACTTCTGGTGAAAATTCCAACTTCATATCTGAAACAACAAGTAACAAATACACCCTTATCATTTAAAAAGAATGAACAATTTGATTGAAAAATATAAAGATCAGTTAAAAAACTTGACGCATGCATGAATATAAAGATAGTCAACTTGAAGTGGTACCTGCAGAGACGTACTGGTCGTTGTTTGCAGCGGTTGCATGCTTTGAATCACTCATTTTTTCGGCTGGGAAAAGATAAGTTTAACTCAGCTTATGTGTGCAGGCATTTGTATTGGGATAAGCAATTAAGCATACCCTAGTTTTATAGTTTGTATTGGGAAAAGAAGTAATATGACATTGTTCATGCACAACCACTTTAATTGTGCCACATCATATAATTTCTCAAGGGTGAACCAATGATACAACATGGAGGCATTTATTTACATTTAAAAATAATTACTATGTTAGCCAAACTCAAAAAATAGACGATTAAACCATTATGTGAAGGAGCTCTTTAGGCAAGTGAAGGAGAGATGATGTTAGAACAGTTGAGCAAGAATTTGGTTTTTTCTAAAGGTCAGTGACTCAAAATGAGGGTTGTCTATAACAACTCAGAAAACTTTAGGATTGTCGATTAACCTTACAAATCAGCATGAGTTTTTTCAACGTATGATTTTTATACTCAACATGTGAAACCAATGCGAGACTGCAGTATATTCATTTTCAATATATAATGATATTCAATAAAAATCTACATTAAATTAAATACATCTAAATATATTTTTATACTTACAAATAAGCTATTTGCGGGGTGGTTTGGTTTGTTTAAGAGGCAAATATCCATCTAATCTAAAGATTAATCATACTAATAAAAAAAAGAAGTTTTTTTTGACAAAAATAAACGATATTCATTTATTTAAATTGATAGAGTACTTGTTTTTTTGACGAAAAATTGATAAAGTACATATAAACGATATTCATTTATTTAAAAAAATAATAAACTTAATCTTATTTGATTTGCAAAAATAAAATAAAAATATCCTTATAACATTTGTATTCTATGCGATTTCCAATTCTTTTGATCGGTTTGGATATGAAGAATTCGAGATTTAAGCATCATAATACTACTTTCCCTCAACAACAAAAAAAAGCATCTTAATACTAATGATTTAATCCAAAATCAATGGTCCGGAAGCTAAGAGTCTATGAACTTAAAAAATCTGGTCCAATGATAAAAAAAAGTAGACATTTTATCTATAAGTTACTGATGGGTGTTCTTGTTCACTACGATTAATATTTAGTAGGGTTAAATATGTTTTTAGTTCTTATAGATATGTTAATTATCATTTTAGTCTCTGTAAAAAAATTCTTCAACTTTCAAAAGTTTTCAATCTTCTCTTTTGGGCTCTTCTTTAAAGTAAACTCATATGTGAAATTCATAATTTTGAATAAAAATTGCAGAAAAATTTATAATATTATAAAAATCTATCCCAAAAAAAATTAGAATTTCCTTAACAAAACTTGAATTAAGTATGATTTTTTATATTTTTTAGGGTTAAAAAAAATCATATTTAATTTATGTTTTATTAAAAAATTCTATTTTTTTTTTGGAATTTTTTTACAATATTATACGCATTTCTACACAATTTTATTAAAAAAAATACAAAAAATATCAGTACAATATTTACAAAAAAATATATGCACGGTGTCTTGGTTTTTTTTGGGAGTTTATCGACAATCAAGATAATTTCAGTACAATATAGGTGGTAAATTTCTTACTCAAAAGATTTAACATTGTTGCGTTTTTTATGGTTGAATTGGAAACACGACCTCCGGTTAAGTGGGCAAAGATATCTTCTCTCATTGAAGTGTTATTGAACGCCGACACTAATGTTTTATTTTCTTTGAAAGATTTAATTTAATGTTTTGGTTTTTAAAAAAGAGTTTAATTGTGATAGGTCGACAGTCTAAAACAACCAATCAAAATATTTTGAACTGTCATGTTTGTTTCACGTTAATTAAAAACATTAATTGACGTGACAATTCAGAAGTTTTGATTGTTTGTTTGTGCAAAACATGTTTTCCTTCCTTCAAAAAAAAATAAGATTTGCAATGTCGACCCACCACAATTAAACTCTTTAAAAAAAGTGAACAATATTAAATTACCAATTTTTTAGCTTTTAAAGATACGAGATATTTTATTTTTGTCTTGGATATTGATTGTATACAAGTGAGGTGTAAAAATGAGATTTATATAAAATGTGACGTGTAAAGACTAGTTGAGGGGTACCATTGAGAGTTTTCCATTTATTGCCAGCCTTTTGGGGTTTGATGAAGTTGGGCTGAGCACTTTGTCATTCAAAACGGTGCTGGGCCAAAGCAAATGTCTCTGTCCACTATTTTTTGTATTTAATTAGAAATAAAAATATTTTCTAATACCCATGCATCTATTCTTCTCACCCCCTCAAATATTTAGATAGACCGAAATATCCTTAAATATATTACTTTTAGATATTTTTTACTTTCTAATAACAATACTCTCAAATTACGTAAAATTTGTTTAAATTAGTAATTAGTCCATGTAAACATAACAACTTTTGATTCTAGTCACTTGATTTTGTTTTTCTTCTCTCATTGTAAGGTTAGATGTTTTATTTTTAGTCTCGGATATCAATACTCTGTTAAAAAAACGTAATGTGTCATGCACAGATACACATAATAAATGTTATACACGCCAACACCGTTAAAAGAAAAATCTAAGGATAAGCACGGAAATAACAACGGTACTGACGTGTTTGTCGTTCCATTTTTATATTGCGCTTCACAATATATTTATTTTGTTGTATCTAGTTATACACCTTTTGAAATGTCACAATCAAATAAAACGTTATAGGAAAGGCATGAATCCAATCTAAACCTGTTGAATGACATGCTGATTAGATTTCAGTCGAGGCAAGCAACCTTCGATCGTCTTTTGGAGTACAACCGGGATATCTCAATGAGATGTGATAATAAAGACTAAATTGGCGGGAAACACATAGAGGATTGTGTAATACACGGCTGAAGTTGGATTAAATCGACTACTGGATTTTACGCTGCAGAGTAAGTTCCTCGCCGTCAAAACACATGACCAATTTTTGTTAAACTTTGCCATGGAAGTAAAGGTCAAATCATCCCTCCTGACATAAAAAGTTTGCGAGGGACAACCTCTTATTACCGAAACAAAGATCCAATCGGGTGATATCTAGGTTAAGGTAAATAGTTGATTGGGAACTCTAAAAGCTCCACCATGAGAAACGTTGGGAAAAGATGCGAGGCCTTTTCTGAGAGTCATACCCTCAATATGAGCCATATCCAACTAAGAAGACACCAAATGCAAAAAGTATAGGCGAATCCAGAGCATGGGAAATCATAAAGGTCCATTCACATCTTCTATTTACTTGCCTCGTTTTATGGTGATTGAGAAGATAATGCATATGGTAGTAAACATTGGCAATAAAGAAAGAACATTAAGATATTGTCTAACCCGAATGAAGCAGGATAAGATACAAATGTATTTCTAAAGCTCGTTGGACCGAGCCGGTGCAAATGAAGCATATGCTAAACCAATAAAGCTTAAATGTGACATGCTAGACTTCTATAACCTCGCAAGAAACACCGCCATTATTGGTATAAAAAAAAATCTGAAGTCTACATAAGGTTTTGAATGTATCATGACAATCTTAGTATTGTCACTATAACAAGAAGGGTGGGAGTAATCATTCCCATGGGAGTAGAAATAGATTGGAACCTACAATACCAACATGATAAGAAAATCTACAATTGTTTTGATTTTGAAAGGATGATCATATCATAAAATCCCCATGGGGAGATGTAGTCTTGATTTGAGTAAGGTTTAAACTTGAAATACTTTGGCACATTCTTTATGTTGAACCATTTGTAGAAAAGTGGCAAGAAGGACTTAAAAAAAAGGTTCTACGAACAACTCATCGGTGGGTCCGATGCACATCAGCGAGTAGTGATATCATAAATTAGACGAAGGCCACCAGGGAGATTTGCCTATGAGGAATTATGGCTGGATGATGATGTCATATGAGATGGATGAGGTCAGACGAAATCATGATTCCTAAATCAAGAAGTGAAGACATAATGATGAAAGGAGCTCAGGGTCGGAACATTTAAAGAGAGATGACATTATAATCAGGAAAATAAATCGCTTGGTTAGTTGAAAAGATTGTGGTTAACGTTGTATTAAGTGGATTATGCAAGAAGAAATATCATTTGACCTATCATAAGCCAAATAGGGTTATAAAAACTAATCGCTTACTTTACAATGTAATTAAGACACTGTTCATGCACAAACACTTTAATTGCGCCACGTCAACCAATGATACAACCGATAGAGGAATTTATTTGCACCTAAAAATAATTAGACTAAAATACCTTTTTGGTCCCCTAAGTTTCACAACTTGCGATTTTGCTCCCCCAAGTTTAAAAATAACACTTTTGGTCCTTTAAGTTTTACCCCATTTACAAATTCATTGTCCCCTTTGATTTTGACTCAGTCAAAGTTGACATGACACTTTTTTTTCAGAAACAAGTTGACACATAAACATATGACATGTAAAAAAAACTCACGTGACCGTTTCTATGCAATGAATCTATTTCTCATCTTCTTCTCCATAAGTACCGAAAACCTCCATTGCTCTTCTTCTTCCGCACCCAAATGTCCATTGTTATTCTTTCTTCTTCTCCATAAACAATCTTTGTTTCCAGTTTTGAAACAATTCCTTGTCTTTATTTAACAATGAATGAAAATTAATCAATTAAGTATTATGACTTTGTTTAACAATTAACAATGACTTTGTTTAGCAAAATAAACCACCGTTTAACAATGACTTTCTTCTTCTTCTTCATCGAATCAACCTTTTCACCAACCACCATTTTCATACATGTCTTCATTGTAACGCCATATTTCTATTAAAGCGATAAAACACTCGAATATAATAAATATTCAAAAAATAGACGCTGCGTCCTCACCAGATTTTAAAACATGCATGCATATATATAAGTTCTCAACAATCGCAGCGGATAGAACCAAACATCACATAATTCAACATATAAATCTCCAAATCCCGACATATGGGCAAATACTCAACAACATAAATCATAACAAATAAGTAGAGCTGACAATGAACCGAGTCCACTCGATAATAGTTCGGAACTCAATTTCAACCAAATATGTGTAAGATTAGTCTTACATCGAGGAAATTAATAACATTAGAGAAGAGGAGTGGATATAAAATAGAAGTGCATGTATTCTAACTGCGCTACAGTAGTAATGAGCAAGTGCTGCTCCTTTTTCCACCGACATGGTCAAAGGTTATATTTTAGTTGAATTTTTGTTTTTTTTAAAAATTAAATTAAATGTTCAAGATATACATTTTGACAAAAAAAAAATTGAAATAGGTCACTTGAGCAAATGAGTTGAACCTAACGAGGCAAATCGATTTATTCGTGAACATTAAACGAACCAAACTCGAGTTAAAAAAAAGGTTTGTATCGAACTCGAATCGAGTTTCGAGCTGAGCCGATTCTTATCGAGTCAAGTTGAGCTCAGACGAGTTCGACTCGACTCGACTCATTTCAAGCCCTACAAATAAGTAAGATGACGACTTCCTAATCAGAGCCTAATCTAGACTCGACAACAAAATAGAGGAAGCATCCGCTATCCTCAAGCAACTCACCAAGCAAGCAAACTACTCCTGCACTCCGTCTACCCATTCGTACAAACAGGTAGACGGCCAAAACCACTAGGGGTTGATGTAGTATTTTTGCATCAAACAAAAGTAAGTATTTATATATCGTCTGCCACGTCACCAGGATCAGATGAAACCGCCTTACTTCGCCTGGCAGACCATTTTCTCGCCATGGCGAAGTGCTCTTGCCCTGTTTTTCCAACTTTCTGGAATTGCTCGTCTTTGCTTTGCCTGGCGAAATATTTCGCCATGGCCATCTCTGTGGCGAAGGGATCTGAAACTCTCTGGAGTTGCTCGCCATGGCGAACTGACCTTTGCTCAATTTTGTTGTTTTTGGTTCTTGTTTGATGTCTTGTCACCCAATTCCTGCACAAATGGGTAGAGTAAGATAAATAAAGCGTAAAAGGGTAATAATCACTTATCTCTCGGCTTTTCCCTCAATAACTTGCAAAACAAGTAACAAAAGTGCTTTAAATATTCAACTAAAATACAACTTCGTAGCACTTATCAGGGGTTAGCTTCACATCAATAATAATCAATTCAAATACAAAAGAATATAAACATTGAATTAACTTTAATAATTCCAATTAAGTTACAAGTCCATTCAACCATGATACAAGAACATCAACAATTCATCACGTCACAATTACGCAAACATCACTTATAAGTCACCAAGTATGTCAATCACCAAATACACCAATCAACAAGCACATCAATCATAGAGACTCATGCTACAACTTTTATGCACCTAGACATGATTATAAATGCACGCGGTACCGTCACCACCAACAACTAGGTCGTCACCCCATGATGCCAACTGCACATCATATGTAAGATTTCACACATATCTTACATTTTCACCGAAGTAAAAGTTCACACCCTTTTACCACACATATGAGACTATGATCCATGGACATACAAGCAAAGACTCGACAATGCAAAATCACCTCATATATTAAACAACAACAATGTAAGAGATCACCTCCATTTACATTGATCAACTTCAACAACAATTGCATTATCAAGAATTTACGTCCACACAATCAACAAATCACAATTCAAATAAGAATCATCACAACATCATCATTTATCATAATCATTATCACAACTATCAACAAACATCACCACAACTTCATACAATTTCTCACAATCAAAGTAAAGGAGAAAATTCACCAATCCATGATAATCATCATATTCAACACTCATCAAGCATTCACATATTTTTATATAATTATATTAAACTATATACAAAAGGTTTCCGAGATATTCGGTCTCAAAGATTAAATTCGACAAAGTTCGTCTATGGTTAAGCAAAATGACCAATATACACTTTTTCAAGGTAAACCACATTAATGCCTCAACTATGTATACTCTTAGACCACATATGTGTGCAGTTGAGCATACATGCACGTTTCACCGGCCAATTACGACTAAATCATAAAAATCACAAAGTTTATCTCTCTTATCAAATTCAATCACAACCATTTTTCAGACTAAACCTCGTTGAATTCATTCACAACCATTTTTCAGGATTCATGTACATAGCATACAACCTAATCCCACCCCTTTTTCCTTAAGAGAAACAAGTTTTGGAAAAATCGATGTTTTGACGTTTTCAAAAGCTTGAGATGCAATCACCAAACTAAGTCCAATTCTTATTCACTTGATGTTTATAGAGGTTTAAAAAGTTCAATTACATTTAACTACATCAAGGAATCATTTCTGAATGGTTCGGATTGACCCAAGACCTCAAAAACGATAAAATATGAGTTGTTGCACTGTGCAACTCGCCATAGCCACTAAATCACTCGCCATGGCGAGTTGACACATGAGTCACTCGCCATGGCGAGTTGTGACAGGTTGCAGAATTTCTGCTCTCGGGAAAAACTTCATTTTTCATCCAAAAACCCCAATTTTGATTCCCCCATACCCAAATTTGTTTCCAAAGTTTGTCTAAACGTTTATAAACATAAAAGAGCATTCAAATCCATATAAAACTTGAATCAAACATTAGTCTATCTCAAAATCACCATTTGGTCCATTTGTCATAAAAACTCAAGAACAACACAAATTCACATCAAGACTCTATGGTTATGGATACCCATAGGTTCAATCAACAACAACATCTCACAACAATAACATCAACATTTAATCATAGATTCAACCATAAATCAACAACAACATATCACTATTCATCAATTTGGGCATAATTCACAAAGTAACCAAAATCACATCACTAGATCATTCAATTTTCATGTTAACAACTTAATCAACAACTAATTCATATACCCAAACATATCTAGATCATACGAACAAGAAATTCAACAATTAAGTTCATGAAAATCACTTAATGAAATAAGCACTTATGCGTAGAATTAGAGAAGAAAATAAGCTAAGAGATTATCATTGAAATCTAACCCCCTTACCTTAATTCTTCACAATCCTAAGCTATTGCATCACTTTAGCTTCAATCCTTGAGTCTCTAACCCTTCTCTTGCTCCCAAGCCTCTTCTCTTGAAAACCCTCTCTCTAGCTCCTCTTGAACTTCTCTCTCTAACTTCTATTTCTAAAACTTTGAAACGAATGGAATAACCCTAATTTTCTCTCCTCATGGTTTCATAAAGCATGTCCCCTTAATGGGCCTAATTCATCAAAGTTTCTAACTCATTAACTCAAGACTTCTAATTAACTCGCGGTAACTTAGCATAATTAATGGTTCTCCTCAAAACACAAAAAATAACTCTTACCGTGAAATTACTAAATTACCCTTCCTTGCTAAATGACCAAAATACCCCTAAATCCAAAATGGCCAAAATACCCTTCTAACACCGAATTCTACGAAAACATACAAAAAGGCATTTAATCACATACAGGCACAAATAAACACAATTAAAATCAATTAAATTAAATCTAACAAAAAATCAGATTGTTACATTCATCGCTATCGTTTCTGATTTCGTATTAGAGCCTTTCGTATTTGATTTTTTTTTTGGAATTTGGGTCTTTCCAAATCATGTTCGGTTTTAATAATATCCGCATCAACAAAAAACATTAAAAAATAGCGCCATGTCAGCTTTGACTAAGTCAAAATCAACGAGGACCATGGATTTGCAAAGGGGGTAAAACTTAAGGGACCAAAAGTGCTATTTTTAAACTTGGGGGACCAAAAGTGCATTTTAGCCAAATAATTATCATGTTTGCCAAACTTAGAAAGTAGACGATTAAACCATTATGTGAGGGAGCCCTTTAGTCCAGTGAAGGATAAACGATGTTATAAAAGTTGAGCAAGGAACTTGTTTCTTTCTAAAGGCCACTAACTCAAAACGTGGGCTGTCTTTAACATCCTAGACGACTTTCAGGATTGTCAACTGACCCCACAAACCAACACGAGTCTTTTCAACATGTTTTTGTCCTCAATCACACACCTTTCGAGAAACTTAATAGAACGTCACCCATCCCAAAAATTCTCCAAGTCATACACGTTTATCTGTGGAGTTCTTATGGAATGGATTACAAAAAAGAAGATGCATCATGTTGGTATAGTACAAAACAATTCTTATAAGTCTTTCTTCAACCTTTCAGTCTCATACCTGAACCGTCTCAAGATCCCTCTCATTCTAATGTGGATTTGGTTTGCCTAAAAGCTGTCAAGAGCAACTGATTGTCATGTCTTGTGCACCAGCGACCACTCCCCGCCCTTGTCAACCTCAAGCATTACATCATCAAGGGCTCAATATTGTGTGAGACCATAGGGGGTCTGGAAAATGACGCGACAAACTTACGGTCCCAACTCTCAATGCCAATAACTGATTTGAGGAATGAGGGAGAAGACACAAATTATCTGAATGAAGGTTTAAGCACAGTAGACCACATCGCTTGGCTAACAGGTAATAATCACACTATAAACACTATGTTCAAACATTGTAATTAACACATTCAATCAATTAAACAAAATTATTTCACCCTTTTCACTGTATCAATTTACCTTTCTGGTTTTATTTATGTATTTGTTAGTGTGTCTTAAACCCAAAAATAAATGTGCTTAATGTTTTATTGGTGAAGTTAAAAAACTCACAACTGAGGGACAAAGTTCTTTCCCCAGCGTTAAATGCTTGAAGCAAAGAAAATCTAATCGGGAAAACTAATCTGACCTCCACTATTTTCATCTTCCATAAAAAATTATATCAAAGGTCAAAGTGCAATATATTCATTTTCAATATATAACGATATTCAATAGAAATTTTCATTAAAATAAATGCATCTGATACATTTTTATAATTACAAATAAGATATTTGCGGTGTGATTTAGTTTGTTTAAGAGGCAAATATTCATCCGATCTAAAGATTAAAATACTCGCGGTTCAGTTTTAATGCTTCTCAAAAGAAAATCCAATCTTATTTATTGTAGTTTAATTTGGATAAGTATTCCATTATCAAAATTACAATTCTAAAAGAAATTATATCAACACTAATATTATTATTATTATTATTTTGACAAAATCAACACTAATATTATAACATCGTGATATTTTAAAAATAAATATTATCGAATAACAATGACCAATTATGTCTGAAATAGCTAAAAAAGTAAAAGTTAATTTAAATTAACCTCATAAGTATTATTGTAAAATTTAAATCAATGAATAGCAGATTTACACAATGTCATATGGTAATAAATACATAAATAAATAGATATTAAATTTTATATATGCGGTCCACTGTTTTCTACGGTTTTAAAAAATAAATCTAAAATTTGATCTGAATGATTTTCGCACAAAAATCCAAGAGCATAAGGTAAATTTTGCCTAATTTAACAAAAACTTTACCGATTAAAATTTGAACACTCATGCTTCATAATAAGTTTTTCCTTATCAAGAAGTAAAAAACAAGTGCTATTTTTTTTATATAGAAAAAAAAAACTATTACCATTTTTTTTGGTTACAAAGAGGGCCAATGGTCCGGGAAGAGAGAGAGAAAGAGAGAGAGAGTGAGAGATTATATTACTACTAGATAAAGGGTAGTTATATCCAACACACCAACTTCTAATAAATGTCTAAATTAAGACGGATACATCAAAAAATATCACATTTGAATCTACGAAGTAAACAAGATTCGCTTAAATATACACACATTGATTTATCTTTGAATAAGAGTGCTGAAATACAACCTTCCACTCCAACTCCAAGAAACGTCGAGTCTTCTTAACGAACAAACTACCACACGGGCTACCCCTCCCACCTTTAGAGAGTTTCTAAACCACCACTAAAGAATCAATGTGACCTCCAAAGCTGAAAATCCCAGCCTTCGAGCATAATTCAACCCCTCAAACACACCCAACAATTCTGCCATATATGCGCTACACAAAACGAGTACTATTTTGTATGTATCAAGGAAAAGTGTACTCTTCTTTAAAATATAACTTTGGTTTCTTTATAACTTCAATGACTAGTTGCATTTTTTAGATTAGTTTCTTTTTTTTAATTACTCGTATTATCGTATATAAAAGGTAAAAGAGGAATAAGAACACCCACATATTTAAACTACACAACTTGATATTTTCTTTGTCTCGACAAAATGGGTCCTTGTTTAGAAAAGGAATGATCAACAATTTGTGTGATTCTCATTACTTGCACAAATAACCAACTAACCAAACTGTCCTTACTCCTTACAAACAAGACCCTGTTGCTTGTCTCATTCTTGTGAAAACCTTTTTATTGGTAGTTTTCACAAACCTATTATTATTAATCATTAAATCACCTCTAAAAATTATTAATAAATAATTAAATTAATCATAAATTTCTTTTTGTCTTTTGTGGCTAACTGCTTACAATATTATCTTTTTTAAAAAATATTAATAATTAAAAAGTAACTAGGTTTGGTGCAAATTGCAAAGAAACCTAGTAATGTCTTTCTGTTGTGGGATTCATCATCTTCATCATACATCATGTCTTATCACTTTCACTAATTAACAATAAATAGCTAATTATCCAAAATCAAACATTGATTATCCAAATCACCTGAATTAAATCATTATCCAAAATCAAACTTGAAGTGACCTTAAGCATATGAGACAATGACCTTGATCATAAATTACAATTCCATTTCAATTATTATTACATGCTAATTAGCAGTTTAGCACTTGCTTGCTGCTTAATTAGGCTCACTGGCCACTGAGTTGGACTCTATTCACCCAAGTCCACCCAACCGAATCATTGCCCATAAACCACCATTTCTAATCATAATTAAACAAATTTATCTTAATCAAACAACCACCAAGTGGAATCTGATTAACAATTAATTAATTAACCACAATAATAACAATAACAATAATAATAATATAATTAACTAAGATTACAAACACAAGGCGGAAGCAAGAAAGAACCAGTTTAAACAATCAAAAACCACCACCTGAACCGGACATTCATGTTTCAACCATCGAACCCGGTCTGACTCCAAACAGCATCACGAACCCGGCTCAAATCACGACCCTTCAAAGTTCGACCCACACCTTCGAAAACCGATTTCGCTGCATTCTTACGGCTACGCGCCAAATATTCATGCGGCGGAACCATCTCCGATTCATCATCGTCGTCGAAACTATCGTCGTGTAACGACTCAACCGAGTCAACTCGGAGTATCTTACTCCAATCCGGCACGTTCACCGGCAACGATGTCGCCATGTGCCGTCCACGTGCCGAAGGCGAAGACGCAACGCCATCGTGTGCACGGAACTGATGCACAATCCTCGCCGTTGCCGCCGTAGAGTTTATTACCGGATCTTCAAACGCAAGTGATAATCCACCTAATTGACGGTGTTCATCGCTGTTTTGAGTAATCCGACGCCGGTTCCGATACGATGAGCCAGAACCACCGCCGTTGATCTCAGCAGTTTCGGTGTTTGGCGATTCCCACTCATCTGAGAAATTCAAGTCAACTTCACCGGAATCGATATCTGTGGACCAGATATCCTCTTCCCGGAGCTCCGATGGATCGGCTGCAGCGGCGGAGCTTTGGTTGTGAGAGTAACCGTATGTTCCTAAGAAACGTTCGCTCCGGCTGGTTGTTAATTTCCGACCTTTCGCCATATACGGCGGCGGAAATAGGTTGCGACGCCGTGGAAATTGAAATTATGAGATTATATTAAGAAAAAGAAAAAATAAATATTCACAAATTTTTAATATTTTTCTACTACTAATGTTATGAGTCCATTGCTCTTGAGCTTGAGCTGAGGAAAAAATGGTTGCAACTTTGCTCTCTATATATAATGTTGGAATTTCATTTGAATTTGAGTTTGGTGTTCATTTTGTCTGAATTTACTTTGTTATATATCATTTGCGTGCAATTATAAAAACTAATCCCTTTATCCTTGTAAGCTTAAGTAAATAACAAACTCTTTAAGATCGGATATTAATTTGATATTTTGATCAAGTTAACAACAACTTGTACTATCTCATCTAAACGCTCTCGGTTAATCTCTCTATTTTTATATGTTTAAGTAAGTAACCAACTCTTTAAAATCGAATATTAACTTTATAAACAACTTTTACTATCTAATTCAAACGCTCTCGACTGTTCTATTTAATGTACTTCATGAATGAATAGAAATTAAAATATTGGGACTGTAAATTTATTTAGGTAATGACGACACATGAGATTAAAAAATGAAATGAAAGTTGATTATGATAAAAAGTTTTGTCGTTAATGGCACGTCACTGTGTGGGATAATAACTCGTTAATTTTGAGGCAGATGAATGGAAATGAACCCAAATGAAACATGTGAATCTTAAATGGGACTTTCCATTTTAAGACTTTAATCTCATGTCATGCCTACCACTGAAACACATGACAATGATTTTGCTGCTTTTGTTTTGTTTATAACTGTGCTGTTAATAGCGCGGAGCAAAAAAGGACAAATCACAATTCTGGTCTTCTACCATCATCATAAACATATAAGTTGAATTTGGTTCGAGCAAATAAACATTATTTCTTTTTACTAGGAGTAAATAAACTTATAAACAAATTAGTCTTTGGATACTGCCCGATTTAGTCATGACATAATAATATCAAAATTAGTCCTTTATCAATTTAGACGCGATCCAATTTAGCCTCAAATATAGGCTGTGTTTGGTAACACAAAAAAGCTAGCTTATAGCTTCTTGGATTAGCTTATAAGCTTGTTGGATGAAAACATGACGTGTTTGGTAACTAGCTTTTCTCACGAGCTTATAGCGTTTCTTGGGAAGCTAATTCAAGTAGCTTTTTAGCTTATAGCTTTTAGCTTTTTATATTTTCTTCCAATTTTAACCTTATTAATTTTATTTAATTATTTTTTAATAAGAAAAAACTACCCATATTCATATGTAACTACCCATTTTTTGTATATTAGAAAAGAAAAAAAGAAATTACCCATTATATTTTGATGCACCTAACCACTTGCACGTTACTATCCATATATATATTCTTTTCTTTTAACTTGCTTTTAATTCATATAATATAATATAATTTTAAATAAAATCTACAACAAATAGCAAGACCATTTCAGTGAAATAAAAAATATCAATAATTCATAAAAAACATTTATCATTTTGAAGATGAAAGTGATTCAAAATAAATTTAAATATTTAAAATTAAATAAATAAGTAAAAAAATGTGTATATAATTTATACTTAAAAAAAAAGCATATGCTATTATGTCATTTTATATTTATCAGTCACTTCAACAACTAATTTCACCAAACACATTATTTTTAATAAGCGAGCTTTTCAAATTTTCTTGTTCACATTCCTTTTTACATGCTCTTAATTCAAAGATAAATAATTTTATATGAAATTTACGATAAATAGTGATGCAAGTTTAATTTAAGTAAAATTCATGAAAATAAAGTTTTGTTAAATAAAAATTGTCAATTGAATTAATAAGTACATTTATCATCTGGAAGATGAAAATATTTTGAAATAAATTTAAACATTGAAAAAGAAATACATTAAGTAATAAAAATTGTATATATGATTTATAATGAAAAACACAAACATGCCCTTTTACGTCATTTTATATTTATCAGCTACTTCAACAGCTAATTTTACCAAACACTTTTTATTTTAATCAACTAACTTTTCAGCTATCAGCTATCAGCCATCAGCTATAAGCTAGCTTTTCAGCCATCAGCTAGCTTATCAGCTATCAGCTAGCTTATAGCTTCTTTTTACCAAACACACCCATAAACTAATATTTAAGAAAAAAAAACGATTATATACAAGGGAAAAATACTAGTTCCTACATCAAATGTTTTTTCTCCTACTTCTTAGGCACCCATCACCTGACTGCCTTGTTTTTTTGAGTAATTATCTTCTTATGAGTAAATGAGTAAATAATAATGCTCGTTGAGAAATAAAGAAGATTTTAATTGTCGACCACATACATCATTAAATGAAATGAATGAATTTAAAAAGGCTAATTTTTTTATAATTCATAACGAAGGGAGTAACTATTTTTTTGGTCTTAGATGAAGTGGTAATCCACTGAAATAAAACTTACAGATCTTAGGTTTGAATCCGGGTCACGACGCATGGTCTTACAATTTCGGTAATTGTCAGTTGAGTTAGGATTTATAAACAATAAGATTATAACTTCAATGATGTGAAATAAGTGTAGTTATCTCACAAGTATTATTAGCAACTAACAAGTTAATAAGTGAAATCCCTCAATAAAAAAAGAAAAGTTAATAAGTGAAATAGTGTCTGGGATTAATGTGTCCCCATATATGGTTTATTTGTTGAGTAAACCCGTATATATAACTGTTAAGGATATTCAATGATAAAAAATGCTTGACATCTCAGATCGTTGATAAGATTAAGTCGTTTGCTTTTATGTTGCTGAAGGTGAAGTTTGCTTTTCTTCCTTTCAATTACTATATTTGGTGGTTTAGTCCGTTCACTATGTTGGACATCGGCTAATGTTATTTCTTTTGCTGTTTTTTTAGTTTCTATTTTTTGCTTCCCTTTTTGTACATATTTTTGTGACCCTTTGTTATTTCCTGGTACATCTTGTGCTAAAATGACGCTTTGATTGTATATTATATTTCATTTTAGTCTCTTAAAAAAAATATAACTGTTGAAGTGTTATTTAGATTTTTTTTTTGTCAAAAAAAAAAGATTATTTTTTGTCACGGACAATTTTGGGTCAAGCCTAAATTATCGGAAACTGATTTGAGTATTTAATAATTTTCTTTTTTAATAATAAAAAACATTTGCTTTTTAGTAGTCTCATTAAGTCACTTTTATTTATGTTGACAAAGTTTTATCTAACTTGTCATTTTTTTTACTAGACTTGTCATTTGCATATTTATGTTTAAATTTGTAGGGTAACGGGACAAATTAGATAAAACTTTGTGTGATATCTCATGTAATACTAGCTACTTGATTTTTATTTTTTTTTAACTATGTGTGATATCTCATGTAATACCAGCTACTTGAAATCTATGAGTGGCACGGGTTAAAAAATCATCCAAATAGGGGGATAAAATAAAGTATGATAAGTTTTAATTTAAAGAAAGAGCTAAATATAAAACTGTTATGAAATTTTCATATTTCATTTTTATAAAAACTAAAATAAAATAAATAATAAAACTATATGACGAAATTATATACATGTGATGGTATTTTTTTTTTGAGGGGTCATGTGATGTGATGGTAATTGGTAGCTTATGTTTATGTATAAAATGAGTTGTCACATAAGTTGTCTAAAATGAGTTGTTCAAATATCACTACTCTTCTTGATATTATGTGTTCAATGCATCAATCTTGATATGTTCTTTTGCATTTTGTATTTGTTATTGTTTTTTAGGTTTTGGGAAAATATATTATGTATACTTAACCAGCAACATTCTCATAAATTGCATATAGATAGGTCATAACAATGTAAGAGCATCCAATACATAAGTGTCTATCAGAATTATTGTGTATACTTTACCTAGCAACATACTCATATATCCACTATGAAGACTTCTTCTCATAGGAGAAGAAACCTATCTTTTAATTTATGATTGAAAATAAATTTAAGCAGAGAGGATAATGACTCGGTCTAAACTTTAAAGTAGGAAAAATCTTAAAGTTAGGGTTCAACGAATAATCAGAAAGAGATTTATATTTATCTTCTACAAAGTGCACTAATATGATTTAAAGTTAAACCTAAAATCTTCAAATTCAAGATATGTCTTTTCACCTCTTGTTAGATTAAAACCTAGAGTCAGCAAGGATTTAAAGAAAAACTTTGAATATTGACACAATACGTATAAAAATATCGCATGAAATACTTAAAAGTTATTAGGATAGCTTTTATCTTAGCATGAAACTTATTCATGACTATAACCATTAATAAGAAAACTACATATAAATTATTTGAGTAAGCTTGTTGATAAAGAAAATTAGAGATGCAAACATGAATTAGAGACGTATGCCAACTTTGTCGTTTTACAAGTACACGTATGTCAACTTAGGTACCATTTCTCCTTTCATATGTAGTATGTACCATTTTATTTATAGACGTATGCTTTCTTTATCATCGCCACGTCGGAAAACAATGACAGGTTGTAATTTTTTATATTGTATAAAATTCGATAAGAAAGGTTGGGAAGAAGTCTAAATTGGATTGAAGTCACACATTCATGAAGTCACAATTGGTATTATTTTGTTTGATTGAGATTTAGAAATTTTAGTTTTTTTTATTATTTTTGTTTAAAACTAAAACCCAATCTTAAAAAAATGTACTATAATTGTTTGATCTCAATTCAATTATCGTTGATTTAGTGAATTCGAGTTTTAAGAGAATCTAATAATGATGTTTGATTTAAATTTAACTATCATTGATGTAGTGAATGCGTGAATTCAAATTTTAAGAGAACCTGATACTAATGATTTTTAATCTCAATTTAGCTATCATTAATGTAGTGAATGAGTGAATTCGAGGTTTAAGAGAACCTGATAACACGATATAGATGACATCATACAATTATAATTGATGCTTTGAATCATAAGTGTTAATTAAATAATCCCACTTTAATGTGAGGCAATGCAATGGGAAGAAGTTAGAAACACATTGTCTTCTATCTTGATATTTGAGTTAACAAGAGATTTGATGTTGAAGTATAAACTAAAATAAAAATTAAGAGTTTTTTAATGAGATTTTTACATAAGAAAAGCTAAGTCATCTCATTAAAAAAATAGTTAAACATAAATAATATATTAAGACATCATAAAAAATATAATAGTAGTTATAGGTGTGACCAGTGCTAAACATTGAGTAATCTCAAGAGCGTGTGTTTAGGAAATTTGAGATTTAATTAACACATAATCTATCGGAGACACAATATTATATAGGCAAAATTATATTTCTAGTCTCTGAACTTAATTTCAGGTAACCGTTTAATCATTTATCTTTTTTTCATTTCAATTATAAAATACAATATCCCTATCAACTGATCTAAACTTACGAGGATAGACAACCATTTAATCATTTATCTTTTTTTCATTTCAACTTTGTCCTTTTTTGCCATTTGCATATAGATTTTAAGCTTAAAATTCATGTTTTCATTTTTTTATGGCCTCTTAATCTTCAAATCTATATCTTCATCTATGTTTGTATATAAATATTAAATTTGAAGCTTAAAAATCTACATGTAAATAGATCAAAAAGACAAAATTGAAATGAAAAAAAAATAAAGGACCAAATTGTTAATTG
Organism: Medicago arabica; assembly: GCA_946800305.1. Taxonomy (NCBI): domain Eukaryota; kingdom Viridiplantae; phylum Streptophyta; class Magnoliopsida; order Fabales; family Fabaceae; genus Medicago; species Medicago arabica. The sequence continues at coordinate 9,491,211 of OX326971.1, read as the reverse complement.
AAATTAAGTTAAGGGACTAAAAGTGTAATTTTTCCTATTATATAAGCCCAACAAGATTGTCAATTCAAATAGAAAATAATTAAGCTGACTAGAGATTTTGTCAAAAAAATTAAGCTGACTAGAGATAATGTATTTTCGAAAAGAGTCATGTTATTCCTAGCGAGAGAGAATATATCAAATCCTATCACGAATGTTTTGAACCATTAGATTTTATTTTTTGAAGGAATACATTTGTGGCTTTGATTATGAAAAAATTAATGATGCAGTTGTAATTGCTCTCTCGTGAGGTGAAGAAGTCTCTCATGACACATAACATTTTTCTTTCGAAAACACTTAAAACAATGTATTATTTTTTTATTTAGTATTTTCAACAGTATCCCATCTATTTTAAAAATTGAAAACACTCAAAACAATGCATTAATTTCACTTGAGGATTTCTCATGGCGTGTCAAAACTTTCTGCATGCAATTAGCATCCTAAGTATTAGCTCTTGAAAAAAAAATGTAAGAAAATAAAATATGTGATAGGGAAGGAACCCCTTTTTCACACCCTCAACACAAATATCTTTTTTAAGCTTAGCTTTGTGAATAAGAAATGAGAATTCTTCCGCATGAAAGATGAAAATATAAGGAGATAAAGGATCTCCTTAACGAATACTTCTACCTGCAATATGCGACACACAACTTCCCCATTTACCATCATAGAGTAATTTATGGAGTCTAAAAAACCCATTTTCTCTAATGATACCATGAAGATAACCCGAGTCCACTGTATGATAGACTTTGCTAATATTTTAGCACTACTTTCCCCCTTTTTATCTCTACTTTTACATTTCTTGTGGTGAATAGTTTACATGGAAACCATAACATTATCTAAAATGCTTCTATTTTGAGTAAAATCATATTGTTAAGTCGAAATGTAAATATGTGAAAGTTAAAACGGTTGACTTTAGATAGAATTTTACACATCTTGTTATAGAGAGTGTTAAGTTTTATATCCAACATAGAAGTAGGGTTGTCCTTTTTTCAGGATGAGAACAATATTTGCAGTATTCGGTTGATTGGAGACCGTATCTTGGTTGAACCAATCCATAGAAGAAGCAAATATTTTCTCTCTTAATATGGCAAAATCTTTTATTAAAAGCTAGATTTAAACCATAAAGTCTTGGTGCCTAATATAAATGCATATGATCAAATAAAATCTTAAAATTGAGGCGTAATGTAGAAATTCACGAAACATAACGACTTGTGTATTCCAAAAAATCATTATTTATTGACTTTTCATGTTTCCATAAGGCCCTTTGAATTCCGCTAAAACCAACTTTCTCATTAGTTTCGTGATACATTTGTGGGAATCATTTCGCTGTATATAGCATAGTCCTTAGATTAATTATCTTCATGACTAACATAATTTCATCATTGTCTTGTTAGTTATGTTTGATTCATACATAGTAATTGGAAAAATAACTTTACTTTGCATTTTTTAATTATTAAAACATAGAGACAGAGTACAAGGAGTACTCTAACCTAATACATTATAAGACAATGTTAAGAGTATATAGACTTCAGACATTTCATCCCAGCCCCAAACTACTCTTTTTTACCCGAGCCACAATATAATTAAATGATTTGCGGACCCCCTTGAAAATTATTTTGATACGCATGTCCCACAAATACAAAACAACAATACTCCAAATAAAATAGATCATTTGTAACTCTTCTTACCTAAAGACCATGATGTAGAAAGTTAATATTTGCATCCATACCCCCACACTCTGAATACACCAAACCGATCATAAATCAGACACCAAATATTAAACAATAAATAACATGAATAGAAGACATGACTGCCCAATTCTTCTTGTAAAAATCGAAAACATTTCTAGAGCAATTATTCCAAGTAATAATGCCTGCCTCAGAAATCTTCCCTAGTAGGTAATCGATCCACTAACAACTTCCTCACAAAAACAATCGCTTGAATGAAATTGTTGTTTGTTAATTCCTTTGCAACGAGAAGTGTATGTTTGATTCTGCGTTTTGGAGAAGAAGGAAGGGAGTATTTTAAATTTGATGTGTTTGATTTAATTTTTAGAAGGAGAAAGTAGGTAAGTCAAATCCATCCTAACATAATTTTTTGTTTCTTCTTAAACTGGGGTTTTTAAGAGACGAAGGGAAGGAATATGTATCATTTTAATTTTTTATACATATTATATCTCTCTTTGTTATTTTTTGTTCTCTCTTCATTGACTAAACTATATCTCTCTTTGTTATTTTTTGTTCCCTCTTCTAGTGCTGCTGCTTCTGTTTACAAACGTTGTGCTACTTCTCGTTATATGTATTTATGATGCCATAACTTCATGATTTTTCTTGTTCTCTTATTTGCTTTATATGTTTCCTTTTACAATGTTTTATATTATTTGCTTTGCTACACACATATATTCTTTCGGGCAATGCTATATACTGCGACAGAATATACAGCGAAAATTTCACGACATACATTTTCTATGTATTTTAAGTGCCAAAAGTTTTTTTTTTTGTTTTGAAAGAAGTACTGGAAGCTTATTAAGATCAAAAAGTAATGGTAATTGACTGTTTGTCACCGCCACACCACTTGGGTTTGTCATAGACGTGTCTCCATGCCCCATGCATCTATGTTGTGCTTAGGCTCCCACTAAATCAAAATAAATATTCTCAATTACAAATTTGGTCAATATAAATCAAATTTGGAAGAGTAAAGTTGAACAAGTTATAATTAAAAGCCTGTTGGACAGGTTTTTATGCTACTGTTCCTCATTCGTAAATTTTCCGAGACAAATAATTTCGGGACATAAAGCATTTCCCTATTCTTAATGTGTATGGACACCTATCAAAATATCTTTACATATTCACCCATCAAAATATTTTTACAAATTTGTTTATTCTAATTTCTAACTTTTATATTTTAACATCTTCACTTTTCCTACAAACATTCAATTCAATACCTCATTTTTTCTCTATATCTATCTTTTTATTACATTTATCGTATCATTTTCTCTATTTCTATATCTTAGAATGGATAAATTATGTACACATATAATTTTCCTTGTTTATTATCTCTTGCACACTAGCCAAAAAAATTATAAAAATGACGGAGTGGCTGAATGAATCATATAATAATTTTATCAAAATTTTCTCTTAATAATTCCTAGCTCAGAAACCTTTTCTTGTTGTCAGGATCAGGAAGGACAAAAACCTTTGGCAGAACAAAGCATGCACTATACAGAAGCAGGACCATGGTAGTTATGTTAAGAGTGTACATGTGTGACTTCAGGTGTTCCCACTTCCTTGGTTGTGCTATCAGGTCGGAGGTACTGTAATTATGGTATTTCAGAAAGAAAAATACAACTCAAATTTTATCAATTGAATGGATTTAATTGACAAACATTGCATACTTATATAATATAAACCCTAACAAACACGTCATATCCTTTTGGAAAATAAACTCCAATATAATTTTTTAAAACCTATTTTCTGTTTTTTTTAATAATATTTTCTGTTGAAGAAACAAACATATCTTTAGCTTTTCTAGCAACTATTCATAAAAAAAAAATGTCTTTCTAGCATCTTTTTCTTCCTTAACCCTATTATTTGATTATTGAGTTATGAGTTCTGACAAATTTCTATGGACCTTAGATTGTGGAGTAGGCAGTAAAGTGGGTCACACACACTCAACTCTAACCGTGACAGGAGGCCCCGTCGAGAGTGGTTGCATTTGGCAGAATGGGACCTATTGTATTAAACAAGCATCTTAATCCCATGCTGTTTTTCTAATAGTCCTATAGTTTCCCATTCATTTCAGGTAAATTATACAAGTGGATTGTACCAAAGAAAGAAAGTTTTACAAGTGGATTGATTTACGAAAATTGTTTCAATACTCCCATTATCGATGACAATGACAGTTCTCCAAAATTAGAAGTCTATGATCATTTTTGTTCTCATGATTGAGATGATGACCTAATAAATGTTAGTTTATAATATATATATATATATATCCTACATTTTATTAAATTAATTTTTTTAGGGGTAAAAATAATTTATTGTTTATATTATACTTGATTATGAATATATACTTTGATTTCAGTTATTTTGAATGCGAAGAGAATTATCTTAAGTCATGTGTTTATATTTTTATGATCAAATTTGTGCTTAATTGCTATCAAGTACTGTGTTTAATGTTTATTACAACTTAAATTTTAGGTTTATATATTATAGTTTAAGTTTATTTTAGTAGTCCACCCGAGGTTGTTTTTTCAAGCTCCAACACCACGTGTTCTTATTATCTCTTTTTCAATTGTTTGATTTTCGTGTGAATACTACATTTCTTTGTACACATTTAGTTGTCTCTTAAGCTGTTCTAAAAATAGTTGTTCAAATATCCTATATCTTTTCAAAATCATTTCATTAGATTCAACTTTTCTCATTGCATAACCAAAGACATGATTTTTTTTTTATTTTCTTAAAGTTATAATAAAATTTCATTTAGTAATATAAAAATTTATGTTTTGATATGATCAAAAAAAGCTGAATTTTTTTTCATGGACGGGCATATATATATATATATATATATATATATATATATATATATAGTCATATAATTGGGACATCACTCTTCAAAGCCAACATAACATCATTAGGTATAATCAAAACGATCTACGAACGCCTGCAAAAAAGGATTAAACTTATACGTTCCTCTAGACCAACTTCATTAGTTTTCTTGCATCAAGCAAAGACATGCACAAAATCACTATAATTTTTATCAAACTCACCGTAAATTTAAATATTTACCTCATATTTTCTCAAAAGTATTACACTTCGTACTTGGTTTACATTATACAAGCATTTGTTATAATAGCAAATTTGGCTTTGACGGCTCACAGTGGGATGTCCTACCTTATTAAAAATTAAAATAATCCCACATCTTAGGACACCCTTTGTTTCTTAATGAAAACATAGAATCAAATTGCAAGTGGAATTGGAATGGTTATAATCAGAACAGTCCCATAGGCTTGACCCACCATTTATGTCTTCTTTAGAATCAAAAAATAAAATTGAACAGTGATGTGTTTTGTTGCGTCAGCCATTATGATATTTGCAATCATAGTATTATTCTCTTATGAATATTTTCTTTGGTTCTATTGCATATTACATATCTAAAGTACGAATTAAATACATGTTTTTTGATATTATATAGTTAGGTGAAGCATTTTAATTTGCAGAATAGGAACCGGAATCTCATGTGTTGTTTATGGCACCGCCTACAAATGTAATAAACAAGAGAAATTAAAAATATGCAACAAAAATTATGATTTTCTTCCATGTGATATCATATCATGCTTTCTAGATGAGTTGGATATCCTTGTTTGAAACAAACTGACAAATTAATAATAAATATACCATGGAATTATTTTCGTACTAAACTATTTTTCTGATATTACAATATTTTATGTGAATCAAATTGGATCCACAGTATCATCATGCAACTTGAATAATGATTGTACTAACATAGGTGGTATGGTATCTATTGGAATTTTTTAAAGTGATGAAATGAAGAAGGACCACATGTATGGTTTGATTAGTAGCATTAGGGTTATACATTATACAATTTTTTTACGAGAGTGCATATTATGCATTTTTTTTTTACCATAGAAAGAAAAGGATATCTTCTACAAAATTATTTCCAAATCCTGTTTTTTCCAAAGGACAATGAGCAACTGTATTTTGTATTATATTGTTTTTTTTTTTTGTGTGTGTGTATTATATATAAAAGTGAAGAATAGAATATTGTTGAGATATATAATAGAATAGAAGTAATTCTTAAACCGGAAACCTTGCTTAACTTATACACTTTGTTTACTAAACAAAATTTCTGAAATATATTATCTTCTTATACTATATAAGAGAGTAAGGTTACTCAATTAGGACTTCTCTTCCAGTGGTATGCATTTATTTATGGCAATGCAGCACACCACATGCCTATAAAGTGCTTGGAAAGCAATGGCTCACTAATGACACTTGTGATTGAAAATAATTTTCATAACATATGAATCTTAGATGTCATTGTCATAAAGAAGTTGCATATTAACTCACAAAGTGAACAAAAGGCTTGCTTTAGACCTTCAAATTCCCCAATGCATGGAATTTTCAGCTATCTATTATAACGACCGTTAAAAATCTAATGCTACTTTGGTATATGGAATCCATAATTCATGTCCTTCTCATGCCTCTAGCTACATGGACGATTCTATCTCTTTCTCTCTTTGATTCCATATTCTTTTCTTTTTTCTTGACCATTGATTTATTCTCGTTGAAAATATGAAGTGCGTGTCTCGCCTCGCACGATGAGATTGACAGAATCATGATGAATCATCACAATTTTAACAAGAACTATAATTTAAAGCTTTAACAGAATCAAGGCGTCGTGAAAATTTTACTGAACTCACTGCTCATCTAAATATATATGAAATTGTATCAATATATCCAATAAACCATACAAGATTCTAGAGGCTACATCTCATGCTTTTGATATCAAAATAATTTTTTTTTTTGTTAATTGGCCATCTTTCCTTATCAAAACAAGGCTAGCTAGATGAGTCCTTATCATTGGAGTCCACCACGTACAACGATTGTATGCTAATTTTGTGAACAGAATTCAACGGTACAACGGTAGTTGTAGCCTATGCAGGTGATTATATCATATTTACGTTTGTCTCAAGATAGGTAACTCTCAATCAGCCTCTTTTTTGAATTGTTATTTTCAGCTGAGGGAAATTGAGACAACCATGACATAGTGTCTTTACTCATGTCTTGTGCCTATCCATGCACAACTTGATCATTTTGTTCACTAATTTGAAGGACATCCAAAATTTTAATTCAATTTCAACCAATATACCTAAGACTTCAATACCCATACCTAAGTTCCATAGGTTTGCTTCAACTAGCACGATTATAATTGATTTTTTTTACCCCCATGCAAAGTATTTTCCTTTTAGCCAGTTGTGGATGAGGAAGGATTCAAACCCCCAATACCGTGGTTCGTAGCCACGTGCTCTACAAAGGTCTTTTTACATGTGTCGGAATATCGAACCTAGATCATCAAAGTTGAATAATAAATTTTCAACTGAATGATTTTAAGGAAACCAACTCCTCTACCAAGTATTAATGCAAGTGGTTGATGCGTAAGATGTGCACATGTCAATTCCTACGTTTGACAAAAATAAAATTTAGCCCTCTAAATGATTTTCTTTTTGTGGAAAAAAAAATGAATATTATAGTACTCTAATCAGTTCTGAATCATCATGAAAAATATACCGTGGAAGTGGACTCCCCCAATTTCTACTTTTTTTTTTAAGGAGCAAGAAATTTTATTCCTCAAAGCCAAAAGAGATATGATTAACTGACCTAATTCTCTTAAAAAAAACATTTTCCTTCTCCAGATAAATAAAAGATACCTTACAAAATTATAATATTTTGTCTTCTTACTATTAATAAATGCAACACATCTCTATTCACCATGGTCCCATTAACAAATTCCAATTGGTTATTGTAGCACATCAAAGATAGCTAAGCTACACCACTCTTCACTCTACATAATAAAAAATCAAATCAATGGCTATTAATTAATTATACCCCCCAAATCATTTCCATTTATTTAACTAGTTAAGAGAGATTCCCTTCCCATCAATTATTTGCTCGGCAATATGATTTCCCCTACAACCAATTCATCCCAAACCATGTAATAAAAAATTCACTCCAATCTATCCCTTCAAAATTCTAAGGGGTATAATCAAACTTTTTTCCTACACTTCAATCATTCATGAAAATCAAGACATAGACTCTTAAAATTAATTTAAAGAACGGAAAATCTCTTCGCCAAGATAACTTAGAACTAAGGAAAATATATATTTTTTGTATTTACCTCTCAAAACAGTGTTTTATCAAAATAACTACATAATAATCATCCCTCAAAAAAAAAAAAACTACATATTTATCACTATAGGTAGTCAAGCTAGCACAAAACAAAACACGGTTGCTATTCATCCCATTTGTGAATGCAAATCTTCTCTCCCTAAAGTTTATAGCTAGCTATTAAATTTTAGATAAAAATCTCAAACAAGTAACTTTGTTCAAAAGCAATCATTATAATAGCTTAGCCACACTTCAACACTCCATTATTACTTGTTTAAGATAATATAAAAATTACCCTAATGATCTCGTAACTTGTAATTATTTGGTTATTTATTTTTTTCACGTCATTTTATTGCCGCGTGACTTTGACCCGTCTTCAATCTACGGTCCTTATGTTTGTATATGTATCTTAGAATTGAAGTTTAAAAATTCATATACAAATAGATCAATCATTTATAAAATGAATGAACAAATCATTTATAAAATTAAGGAACCACGAGTGTAATTAGGCGAAAATAAAGTCAAATTTACATCATTTTCAAAACCATCTTGTACTAGTAGCTAGTAGTATTAATATGCACATGTAGGCGTGTGTGAGGCACAGAAGAATGGTTACCCACTGACCGATAGTTGAACCAAGGACACTGGTAGTTTCAACTTTCATGGTATCAAATAATAACTGTTTCTGAAAACTATGTTCACTATTGTTTGGTACAATGTCACTTTCAATATATCATATAACATTATAATACCTCATGTAGATATGTCAGTTAACAGTTGCTAGTTTATTTTGTTGCGATGGATCACACAAAGCTAAACAGTTTACAGGCCTTCATGCAGAATATTATAGAAATGTTGTTGAATACTATAAAAATCTGGATCAGATACCAAAAATTAAATCTTAATTATGTCAAAAAATAAAACAATATCTCAAAGTTTATAGTGAATTTGTCGATATATCCTAAAACTCTTACTCGACAAGTTCATACCTCAAAGTTAAGGTCTGACTTAAACGTTCGAGTGTTTGCATGGTTGCATATACCTCCTTTCGAGGTCATTACACTTTTATCAACTCCACTTGTAGTTTGAGGTCCACTTCATATCAATTATCAAATTTGTTTTTAAATAATGAACTGGTGTATTAATAAATCTAAAGTTAATTTAGTGCTAACAATATTTTAGAATATTAAAACGTATTCAACTAAATAAATTATTTCTGTTTTCACAGCACTCCCTAGGGCTAGGGCTAGAGAGTCCCACTTACTTACTTGCTACCCATTTCATGATGCTGAAAGCCAAGACTTTGTGGATATGGTGTTCGTGGGCAAGTGAATTTTCTAGATCAAATAAAGTTTTGGATACAATCATGACGTAAAGCACTTTGATTTTTCTAATGCTTGGCTAAAATGAGTGAAAAATGAATGTTGTGCTTGGCATCTTGTTGTGAATAAGTGTCACAATAAATCAGTGTCACTAAAAGGTCCCATGACATATCAAATCAGTGTTTTAATTGGCTATTTGTTGTGTATAGAAGTACAAGTTAAATGGCTTTAATTATGATGGGTATGGTCCCCTCATGAAACATGTTCAAGACATAAACTAATCAATAGGTCATTTTATAATGATGTAAGAATAGTTGAATGCCCAGGGTTATTTGTGTTTATCCCATATTAATCTCTCTTTATAAGGGAATTGGAAGTTGTTTTTTTTAATGTGAATTTGATATAAAAAAAAAAAACTATCTATATGTGGATCAACTAAAATAGATTGTATATTTTGGACCAAGACATGACCCAAGGCGACTCTACTTGTGAGTATGATGATGAAGTAGAGAGAGGTTGGTGATAACGAAAATGAATTGGATGTCTCTAGTGTTTAGTAACTTTGGTGTATTTAAGATATAGTTGAATGATTAAAATGAATCATTTAGATGAAGGAGAATTATTGGTTAAAAGAAAGATAAAATCAAATACTTTAAAGATAACCAAATTCAAGGATACTTGATTTTGATCCGATAATAAATTATAAGTCAAGAGGATGCAAGTCAAACGCATAAATATTCTGATGAAACAAAATAAAAGGATGTATATTTAGTAAAGTATCAATCGATCTCACTTTAATTAATTCGTTCCACCCGAGAAGTGCTACTAATTTGATAAAAAAACAGAATCTAACTGATAATTAGCACATGTGGGACCAAATAACAGACAACGAATTACAATAGTGATCAGATAAACCAACCTTACCATCATCTGAAAGCTGAAAAGTTGGCAAAATCCTTCCCAGTTCCCACCCACGAAAGAGGTATGTATTGAGAAACGGCCAAACACCAAAGTGTAAACGAAAATGATGCACTCTACATGCCAAAATTTGAGCACACCCAAATCACTTGAGATTATTAAATCAAGATACCTAAAGAGTAAAGATAGTTGAAATTGGTCAGTCTCTTTTATCAAAAATAAATAGGTTAGTCTTTGTGTTTAGCCAACTTCCAAATTTCAGCTTGTCAATCGTGATCCCTAAAATATTTTTTTCCCTTAAAAGATACTTATACATCTTCTGATTCATTGATCACCAGATAGCTCAAACAATCCCAAAGTAAAAAAAAAAAATTGTTTTAATGTGAGAAATACTACCAAATTTTCTCTACTATTATATTTTTTTTTTTGTTGAAGAATTCTCTACTTTTACTTAAAATTCATGTAATTTGAGTATGGGTCCAAAAAAATTCATGAAATCCACGTAAATATCAGCAAGAGTAAAGTGATTGCTACAAATGTATATCGGCTTGTATTTTAGAGACTTTGTTTTGTCACCCTTGTTACGTTCTTCTTATAAAATCCAACATATTTTAGGATGTTGGAAGATATTTTTAACTATTCTTACATTGGTCAGGTTCTATAATATGAAATGTTATAGAGCCTAAAGCGCGCGAGAAAACATTAGGGTGGAAGAAGAAATTCTCTGTATTTATTTATTTGTAAAGTGTTATAAAATTAACTATTGGGCTTTATTTGATAATGGGTTATCCATAATACAAGGCCCCAAGTGTGGACCCATTTGGAAGTTGGACCTAGACAATATTTTATGGTTGTTTCTCTTTAGCCCCCAATATCTCCAAGAGTACTTCCAATGGTGCAACCCAACATTAATATTTTAGGGGGGGTTCACACTGACACATCATTTCAAAGTAACTCATCTATTTTATACTCTAATGGTGTAACTCTTAAAAAATTATATTGGGCCCATAACTTTAACTCATCTATTTTATACTAAAGTGTTTGGGAGTTTGTCACCGTTCACTTTCTTCTCGAGCAAATGAATGACAGATAAAGCAAGAAACAAAATTAACTTCCTCTCTCCAATATCCTCAAAACAACAATACTATTAAATATACAATTGTGTCAGGGACGAACGTTACTTGCTGAAGTAACGATAACTCCAGCTTGACGGACTCCAACAAATGAACCCATGCAAAACTAATATTTGGGTTGCGACATGCTGGCGAACTGGGTCAAAATACTACCGCTGGAGTTGCTCTAACACCCTCAATATTTTTTTAAATAACCCCACAACTTCCGGTAGTTTTTTTTTTTTTGCCAAAGTACACTTGAACAAATTATACTGTTCAGTCCAATTGCCATTGTTTTATTTGTCAAAAAAATTGCCAATGTTTTAATTAAGAGTGGTATGCACGAAACATCAATCTCCTCTTTTATTCATGTGTGTCCCTTTAAGTTAAGTAGGTAAAAGGATAAGAGTCATGTTATTAGTTCTCTGCATGTAGAGGAAACTTTGTTCATTTTGTGGGGTTAACACTTCATATGTCTCACCCCAAGATATGAAATCATTTACCAAACATACATTAAACGAGAGAACAGAATGGATTTTGTAACTTCCTATCATGTCTATTTATTGAAGATGCCGTAAGAGTTCAACTAACCATTATTAAAACACCTATTGATATCTACTAGACCAAAATAAAAACACTTATTGATATGAGATAAAAAAAATACACTTATTTATTTAATTTAATAAAACAAATGAGAGAAACTACAAACACTAACCAATTAGTGTAATCATCATGCTAAAATTTAAGAATTTATTAGGGATACACCTAAATTAATTTTGGATTAACTACCTTTTTTTTAAGTCCTTTATTTTATTTTTGAGGTTTAGTTTGGTTTAACAATAAAATGGACTATTCCTAAAAAAAAAAAAAAGGATTATTTTGGTCTCTAATCTTAAGCATGTCAATGCAAGTTAGTCATTTTCTTCCAAACTATTAGTCAAAGTTAAACTTATCATATGTTTCATGTGACGTGGCACATTAACTCTTCACGTATAAATATTATTTGCTTAGGAAAGAAAATAAGAGATGAAAAAAAAAAATCAATAGATAAAGAAGGAAGCAACGAGGGGAAGTTGGTAGTTGGAGTTCTCTCTTACGATCGAGACAAAGTTGGGCTATTGAGGAACAATGTTTGTGGTGAGGGATGACTTCAATATGTCGGTGGTCGTGTGTAAATGACAAAGATACTACTTTGTATTGAAGGCAAAGTAAGTTATGACCGTCCAATTTTGATCAAATAGTTCAACATTCAAACATGATAATATGAATCGTTTAACCTTAGGTTGATTTGTGCAATAACTTATGCAAGGAATTCGGATGGTAAGGAGCGACTACTATACAATCAATCAACTGCAACTCAGCAAGACAGGAGAAATTATAGGCGTGTCATCAGATGTGTTAATTCTTAGAAACCTCTTTTGCAGACATAATAAGACTTTATGGGGTCACAGTTAATCATTCCATCTTGTGCTTAGTTACAATTAATTAGTAGAATGCCCTGTCATCAAGGCAGCACCAAGAAAGTTAAAAGTATTTGTCCTTTGACATGCCTTGGTGAAGGGTGAACTGGTGATATATTTTATTTAAGTGTTATTTTACGTTAGATGCATAAATATCTATTTATTATGATTCAATTGAATACATATGTAAAAGAAAATAAAAAATATACCGTCAATGCATGAAAATTAATCTTATAACTAAAACGACATTATAATGGCTCCAGTCAATGGCTACAAAGTTTTCCTTTGCCGATTCTTTGGATTGTGTCAAAAGGACCAAAAACATCCTTTCTTTTGTCTAGAGCAGTCCATGGTATTCGCCCATTGTTTATTGAGATTTAAACATTTTGATACTTCATATTCACTTATTCCATTAAAAAGAATCCCTTGGTTTCAAGCAACTAGCATGATTGATTCCATAAATTAGTTTCCAAAACATGTTGAGTGAAAATTACTCACTTCTTTTTTGTTACAAGAATGAAAGTTACTAACTTGAGAAGACCAAATATGCTGTACATCCAAAAAAAATGGTGCACTCCATTTTTTTTTTAAATAAACAAAATTGCATTGCTTTTGTACGATTCAAGGTTAATCTTGTAAGCTAGATCGTATGTAGTGCTTAAATACAAGTTGTAATATCTAAATTCTAAACTTGATCAATAGAAAAGTATTGCAGCTGCACTACAATTCAGAGAAGTAAACACAATTGACCGAACTCCAATACCAAACATTGTCACCGACTCATCGTTCTCTGGTTGTGTTTTTCGTATCTTTTTACTTCTCAACCATTCTTGTTCCAACACAATGTAATCAAAACATATCCAGCAAAGAAAAAAAGAAAATATGTTGAAATCTTTCCATTCTGTTTCTAAGTAATAAACATTGGGTCATGTTAACTTGCAAGATAAGAAATCCAAAAGTAGAAATATTCTCTCAAATTTTGTGCATTCTATTTTTTTAAAGTCAAAAATTAAATTGAATACACACATTCCAACAAAAAGTTACTATGTTGAGTTTCTTATATTGTGCCCTTAAAGTACAAGTTAACATTTTCCATAAACATTTCATCAAACAAAGGCTTTTTAAGCCTTTGGCTTAAGAATATGTTGCAACTGAGATTTCTGACTTTTCACTCTTTCTTCCAAAGGAATAACTTTCAAATTAGTTTTTGGAATAACTCTTGGCCATTCTATGCACCCTTTCATCCCACGAGCTATGTGAGGATTGATGTTGTGATCTGTTGAGTTTGCTTGTCTCAATAATTCAAAGTGTTTGAAGCTACCTTCAACAGAATCTTTACATAAAGAAGTAGTAGTTTCACCAATCATGTTGCACTCCTTTTGTTTGTACCAACCATCACATTCCATTCTATGTTGAGAATATTTTGTGTGAGAAATCGTTGTTTCATCGTTGTGGCACGAAGTTACTTGATTAGAGGCAGGAGAATATTCCATACCTGCTTTTTCTCTACATTCCTCATAGATTGGAAATACATCATCTGATTTTGAGAAATTATAGGAAAGTTCTAGAATTTGTTGAATATTTACCGATTCAACAGCTTGTTTGATCAACTGAGCATCCTCAATTTCCTTTTGGTTACCTTCATCACCTCTTGATCTTAAAAATATTTGAAGATAAGCAATCAACTCTACCATTTGATTATATTTCTCTTCAAGTACATTTTTTGCATCGTCTAGCTTCATTTGCACGCGTTCTTCGCGCCATTGCTCGGTCATTTGCATCATCTCCCTCTCTTCTTCAACTTCCTTGTAATTTTTTATTGAGTCCCTCATAAGCTTCTCAATCTTAGTTTTGTCTTCTCCTATTTGTTTGGCCAATTCATGACACACTTCCTCCGTTAGTTTCCTTTCTCTTTTTTCTTTTTCGTAGTTTTTCATAAATCGCGTGGTGGATTCGTTAGCTACATCCAATTCATGCAACAATTTGGTATTCAGTAACTCCATCCTCTCTCTACTTCTACTCTCCCTTGTTAACTTATCCTTTAACTCATCTAACATTTTTTCAATCTTCTTGTGTTCATTGCATTTCCATAACACTTTTTCGTCTTCGAGATTCTGCAAAAGTTGTTCGACTTTTTTCTTAGAGGAATTCCGTTCTGCATTAAGTTTACTAATAGACCTTTGAGCTCGAAGGAGTTCTTCAAGCAGAACAGTAACGATAGAGTCATGCTGATCATCTGCTAATTTTCTCTTCTCTAGAAGCTTCCTCCTATGAACTACCGTGGACTCACTGGATGCTTCATTAAGTGAAGGGCTCCATTTTGTTTTCCCATCTTTTGAAGATTTGATAAATGGCATAAAGGCTTCAAGCTTAGGACAAAACCCCCACATATTAAATTTCTAATCAAGATGGTTACTATTTAGTAGTAGTACTAATACTAATTAGTAATGATAAGAATGTAAATGGTACCTCACATAGAAGTCCATTTCTTGAACGCAAGATGGTTACCGGCTTTCTTTTCTGATCTTTTGTCACTTTGAATTTGTCATTTGAATTTTGATAATTCACATTTCTATAAGCTAGCTGAATCAAACATATCGGAAGAAAGATACATAAACTATAGTCAACTACAACACTAAGTTAAGTTATAGTTTAAAATTTTATTTTTCACTATAACTCACTTATATCAAGATTAATTACACATGAATAGAAGACAAACAGGCAACAAGTTGCGCCGTTAGGTCTTTTTGGATGAGAAAATCAATCATCATAAAGATAATATCTATGAACCTAAGAGACATGACATGACTATGCATGACTCTTTAAACTCTATCGGTGTGTTTGGTATGGCGTGGAACATGTAAAAGCACGGTAGAAAAGTGTCAAAAACAAATAGTATTGGGTTTCCAAACGTGTTTCCGAACCCAACTTATGTAGAAGATCAAAAGTGTCAAAAACAAATGGTAAATTTTTATTTCCTTAAACTACTAATTTAAAAAAAGTACCAACACCAAATCACAAGAAACATGCTGATTCTTATTAAACTTGTAAATAACAAGCATACATTCCTAAAATTATCAACACATTTGCTAAGTGCATTGCGTTACAGGGTCATTGGATTCATGGTTTTAAATTGTGGTCTGTTATTGCGGACCGTTACTTTCTGATTGAAGCCGTGCTCAATGTCTAACATACAATGCTTACACATCATATTCATTTTATCAATTTATTACCGGTATCGAGATGTCAATCAGTTCAATGTCAAATTTAAAACCATGGTTGGATTATGAGAGAGAAAAAAGTATGACGCAAACACGTACCTTTGACTTGGAAGAACGAAACGGTTCATCACCAGAGACCTCAACAAACCGCAACTGCCACAAACCAGCTGCGAGCTTCCTAGCAGAAAACTCATTTTTCACGAACTCTTGTCTGAAATTCACAGGGGAGCTGGTAATACCTGAATATTTCTTATGAGTACCTCTACGGCGAAGAGCGACGGCGATGGCTGAATTTCTTTGTTTCCGACGATCGTGTGTTGTTGGAATAATGGAATGACCGGAGGAATGGACTTGGTTGAGAAGGGTGGTGGTGTTGGATGCCATGAATAGAGAAAAGAAAAGTTTATAGACGAAAAAGATATTCAAAGCAAAAAGAGAAAAGTGAAAGAGTAGTGAGACATGGGAAAAAAACAAAGACAAAGATTAATGTTGATTTGGAATTTCAGAATATCTGTGTCTGATGAGTGCTGTGTGCTGACTAATCTGAATTTTGAATGAATATTTAATAATAAGATTTCATTTTTTATTTTATTTTTTATGGAATAAATTTAAAGTGAAGAGATGATGTCTCAGTAGAAAATATCTTAGTATTCAAATAACACTCAAACCGTGATTTACATTTATGTACCCCTTCCTATATGATGTGGAGCTCAAACTCAAAAAATATATATATAAAAGATTAGAAAGGATGATATGTATATAGTAGAGTACGTGGTAACAAGCTAGCATGCAACCTGTAGCTGTAGTGTACACCGATAATGTTCTGTCAAGCTAATTAATAATCTTATTACAAGTCTTACATTCAACCAATAAAATAATTGGACGTCTTACTTTTTTTTCTTCTCCACAAAATTTAGAGTTTAGGGATGATGCTTCACTTCTCTTTGTATTAGAATATACGTGTTGTGATTGTTTTTTAACTAATTAAATAAGGATAATTCGAAAGACTAATTATTTATCAACCGAGAATGTCTAGCAAAAGGGTTAGTTTTCCACAATATAGTAAATTAATGTTTGGATGAATAGAGTTCAAGAAATATATTTGGTGCCAAGTTTTCAGTCAAATTTGAGCCTATCAAATCTTGATGTCGAATTCAAGCATTGAAAGGTCTTTGTGTGCAATCTTGTGTAATAAAATTGTTCTTGCCTGTAATGTGCTTAAGGTTCTTGCCTTGAGTGTTAATGCTTTATCTATGTTGTAGTTTGTTTTTAATTTGGCTTTGGTCTTGGTTTTCATTTGAATAATCATGAGTTATGATTGTATTTTGTATGGTGGTCTTGTGCCTTGATATCTCTTCTTTATTTTTTACTTAACACAACTTTGTCGATTGCATATGGATAAGCTAGCAGAATCAACGGAGAAAAGCGGAAACGAGTCAAATTACATAGTTGGTGATATCATTGATCATTAATTTCTTATTACATATATGCTGAAACAAAATAATTATGGATCATTGATTTCAAATGTTCTGTTTGATAAATCATAGAAAGAAAGAGAGAGGATGTTCTTTTTTGATTTGTTAGTGATTAGTTGATTGGGGAATGTTTATCCATTTAAATTTCAAGAAATTGTCAAATTGGACTGTTTGGTGGTGTCTAACCTAGCTTATCAGATCAAATTTCAAAAACAAGTTGGGTTGAACCGGCCTATTCTTTTTGAAAGCCACTCTCCCCTTGCAAAATACACTCCCGCCTTGTAGGCGGAACGATTTTGTCCCTGCACATGTTAACTAGCGCACGTGTAAAATTGTGTGTTAGTTAACATGCGCTGTGTGAGTTAACTAGCGCAGTGCTAGTTAAATCACACAGCAATCTGTCTTATACAAGGCAGAACGCCTCATTCATCACCTAAATGTCAAAAATTCTCCAAAATCTCTCTAAAATTACCAAATCCAAAATTCCTTCAAGTTCAAATCAAACAACACTTCAATAACAAGTAAGTTTTCATAATCAAACACAATCAACCTTTATGTTATATTTTTTCTCTTAAATTAGAAAATTTTAAGATTTAGGGTTTGTTTAAATTTTTGTTTTTTTGTCAAGAAATCATACAATGTTTACATGAAAATGACCTGTGTTGCTTAAATGTTTAGATGTTTGCATGTTTATGTTGTAGGTTTTGAGTTTTAGAGATATTTTTTTAGATTTAGGGTTTGTTTTAGAGAATTTTCATTGATTATTTTTAATTTCTTATTGTGTAGATTTGAAACAATGGCCGGGTGGATCGACGTTCGTGCACAATTCAACGGCGGAGAACCTCGGAGGTTGAAGGTTCGATGCCTTGGTGTAACGTTAAGAGGTCTCAAGGATCAGCTGGATGAATTCAACAAAGGAGTCAACCCCCGAGACACAAGGAAGGTGGAATACGTTCGGTATAAACGTCCAACGCTCGACGATGGAAGAGTATCATTCACTTGGGTAAAATTGACGAACGACGAAAACGTGACGACCATGTTTTGGGAGCACAGCATGTTCAAGTGGATCGATATGCGAGCAACGTTGGTGAGATCAACTGAAGATATCATTAAAAGTCTAATTCCGCCAAAAGATCTTGATTAGGTGACGGTCGTGATTAGGTAAGGAATGCACCTTCAAACTACAACAATTGTCTTATTCTGGATGGGGCAATTCAAACTTGTTAAACGGCAGGACTCCAGCATTCGTCCGGAAGTGCTTTTGTTCCATTCGAAATGTTAAATTCTTGTTGACTTCGTTTAAATGATGGTATTGAAGTGTCAAGGTATGGACCTCATTCCGTTGGCACTTGGATACGATCATTTAAAATCAAGACCAACGAGAATTTAACATTTTGAATGGGACAGAAACACTTTCTGGACGGACGCTGGAGTCCTGCTGCTTAGCAATTTGCACCATTCAGAGGTAACACAATTGTTGTAGTTGAAAGGTGCAATTCCGAATGTAATGTCATGTAACGATAGACCATATTTAGGAACTTTATGTAATGTAATTTAAATGTAACTTTTATTCGAATTTATTCAATACGAACTTTATTCGATTCTATTTATTACAATTCATTATTCGATTTCACGCTGAGTTTAATTATACATTTTATTCGAATTTATTTATTCAATACGCAACATTATTCGATTCCACGTTGAGTTTAATTAGACTTTTTATTCGAATTTATTCAATACGCAACTTTATTCGATTTTATTTATTAGAATTCTTTATTCTATTTCACGCTGAGTTTAATTAGACTTTTTATTCAAATTTATTTATTCAATACGCAACATTATTTGATTTCACGCTGAATTTAATTAGACTTTTTATTCGAATTTATTTATTCAATATGCAAATAAATACAAAATTAGAAAATAAATCCGATATAAATAAATTCGATACAAATAAATTCGATACAATTAAATAGAATATTTTTTTATTCAATACATAATCATAAACATAAAATAAAAGCAAATATAAATAAAAAGAAATGAACAAAATAAATACATATAACAACATCTCATTTTATTAATAGAATTGGTACAATAATTGATACATTTATTTGAATTCACTAAATAATCTACTTATTTTCTTTTTACCTTCTTGGGGTAAAAAATTCTTTTTACCCACTTGGGGTAAATAGTGATCAGTCCCGGGGAAAATAGTGAGCAGCCTTCTTGGGGGGAATACATCATCAACCCTTGAGCTAAATCTAAATCTGGTTCTTTTTATACCCGAAGAAGATTTTTTTTACCCACGGTAAAAAGAAGCAAATTTAATTTTATCTCAAGGGTCGATCACTTCCCCAAGTCGGCTACTCACCATTTTCCTCAAAACTGATCACCATTTACCCGAAATGACTAGAGACTATTGAAAGGAAAAAAAAAAAGGGAGAGAGTAAGGAGGGAGAGAAAGAGATATGGTGTGACGAAATAGGGAAGTATGGATGGGTATTTATAGGTGGGAATGGTAGTATAAGTTATAAAAAACATAATTGTGGTAAAAAAAATGTGTAAATGATGTTAAAAACGTGTATATTGAATGTTGAACAACTGACCACCGTCCAAAAACGTTTGTTCATCAGTTTTGACCACTGGCCAACGTGCTCAAGTTAACTTGCGCACGTGCCAGAGGTGCATGAGTTAACTTGCGCAGGGCGCATAACTTGCGCAAGTTAAGTCACTATGCGCAGGAGCATTTTGGTAAATTTGATTGGACAGGAATGTATCTTGCTGGGTGAAGAGTGAGATTCATTCTTTGGTTTAACTCATAAAATAGTTTGAAAATTGGTCTATATATACATACCTTGGAGGCTTGGATTGCTCACAAATTCCTCTAGCTTTTAAAAATGCCCCCAACTTATGTTATGAACTGTTCAACACCGAAAACCGAAAAGTAGTTAAACACCATTCAATACTTTATAAATAGGTTAAACGATTAGCCGATCCAGAAGGTTCAACCTTCTATGTCTAACAATGAGGCATAATTCTAACCAAAGCATGCACTATAAGAAAGTTATCATTTGGTTTAAATTTGTTTAGCTTCAGACTATATTTTATGCAAATCTATTTATTTTTTTGTATGAAATTTAGTTTCAGATAGATACACGCTATTTGTTGAGACTATGTTTTTTAACTAATTATCTATTTAACATCCATAAAATCTGAGGTTAAATTTGTTATTTTTATAAATAACGTCTATGATGCCTAATGTTAAAGAATTCAACTCATTTTCTCTTTGTCTTTTCTTTTTTATTTTTAATTTTGTCAATATTTGGTTTCTCATATTTTTTTTTTCCACAAATTTGTTCACCTTTCCTACAATTTCACTAAGTATTCCTAAACACCTTGTAAAAAAAAAAAAAATTCATCCCAAAACACTTCCCAAATAGTTCTCTCAAACTTAACACACGATTTATCTTCACCCTCATCATGAATCTCGATTTCATCACCCATAATCACTTATGAAACTCAAAATGGTATCCAAACCTAGAATTTTCAATTTGTGTTGTTCCTAAACCTAACACAACATCATTCCCAAAATTGTTCTCAAACCCATAATCGCTCCCAACGTGTGAAGTATTTGATGTTTATGTTGTTTTCGTACTAGTCGTCTTCAATCTCATTGGCTGCGGCTCCTTTCAAGCTACTTGTTGTGCGCTAGCTTTTCTCTCTTTGCTCAGTTCGATTTCTCAAACTGGTATACTTATTTTCTCTCTCAATTGTTCTCTTCTCATATGGTTTAGATTTGATTCTTATTGCGCTTTTTTGTTTCTTTCCTTTAGTTTTAATGGTTTATGGTTTATGTAGATCTTTAATGTTTTAGGACATTTTGTTTTGCAGTTTATTGTTTATGATGATCTCTTATGGTGTCTACGAATGGGTTTTGTGGTTTGTGATTTTTTAGGGAATTTTGTGGTTTGTTGTTTTTCATGTGATATCATTTGATGTTTTGTGTTAAGATACTATGCTATGTTTATTCTTTTATTCCCATGAAATGTGTGAAACAAATGATTTGCACAATGATCTATGTTTAAGAAACAAAAAATCATCAATTAGCGTCAGTGAACTGGATGTTATTGTGTACGTTATTTTTCAAAAAAAATCATCGATTTAACATTTGTGTTTATTTGACACTAAGATTAGAGTCCATGAAACTCAATGCTAACTTTGTAAATTTTAGTTTTTTAGAATTAATTTTAGCATCAACTTTGTGTTGATGCTAAATCTAGCGTTAACGAAACCAAATTCTAAATAGCCTCATCATTTAGATACACTTTTAATACGCATTTAGCCTCAATCTTAGCGTCCACTTTTGTAAATGCTATTTTAACTTCAGTTGGACGCTATTGTTTAGCTTCAAGGTTTTTATTGTCGTCATTTTTTTGGTTATTATTCTAACGCTTAAAGTTGTTAGCGTCCAATTTTTGCCTTAGCATCGTGTTTCCTAATGACTCTAAAACCCATTTTTCTTGTAGTGATTACATTTTGTTAAATCAGTTAAACATTTAATCAACCTAAAAGGGTCTACCTCACGATTTGATCATACATGTGGGGCATCATTGATGCAAGCATGATGTATGACTTTTTAGATTGATTAATTGTTAATTCGATTTTAAAAGTGAGATGAACAGTTTCTAATTCCCATTTACAAGTGAACGGTTCATAACTTCGTGTGGACATATTTTCAAAGGTTTGATGTGCATGTAAGCAATCCAAAATGCCTAAAGAACGGTTTTCAAATAGTTTACAATAAAATAAAGAATCAACCTAAATTAAAATGGACTGTGTCTGACTCTATCAAATAAAGTTACTTTTCTTTAAATTGACAAGAAAAAAAATGAATTTTCATAAATACAAATGTCATAAATTTAGCTTGTTGGGGCATGTGGGTTAAGTAAATATCTCAGCATTTAAAAGTTGATTTTATCCTCCCAACTCTTTCTAAAAAAACTGCTTTTATCCTTTCAACCCTCTCTAATCAATTCGCTAAATCGCTTACTTTTCCTTTTACCACGTGGCTAAACCTAAAGTTAGGGAAATCTTCTACTTGCAGTCTTGTTCAATTCTATCCTACATTTAGATGAAAGCAATTGTGGTTACTATCATTGATGATTATCGATTCAGAATTGGATTCAAGGAGATCCTCAGCAATGTTGGTCTCACGAATGCACAATTGGACATTCACAAAGAAAATGATGGATAAGGATTTATTTAGTCAATGTATTTTTCGGCATTTCATATTCTTTTCAGCTGATGTTTTTCTGGCATTTCATATTCTTTATTTCGTTGAAGTTGTCTAACATTTTTTTTTGTATTTTTAAGTGTCATAAACACATTAAGGGAAGATATCATATACAAGTGTTCAGCATGCTAGTTATAAGTGTTTATGACTAGACATGACAACAGGGTAGATCGGGGGCGGGTTTAAGCATCCCCGCCCCAGCTTTCATGCACCCGCCCCGCCTCTGTCCCCAAACTATATTGAGGGGTAAAAATTGAACACCCAACCCCGCCCTCAAAGGAGACGAGTCTTCCAGCGCCGCCCCCACCTCAGCCCGCGAAAACTCTATTTTTTATAAAATATTTAAAAAGTTCATATTTTTTTTATATTTTCATAACAACAAAAAACAATAATTATATTAATATTTAAATATCTAATAAACTTTTTTCGAAAGAGTAAAATAATTATAATAAATATGTTTCTAAAGAGTAATAATATATTAAAATAGGTTGGTGCTTATGAAAATAAGATTATAAAGTTTAATAAAGTAAATTTAAAAAGCGGGTGCGGGCGGGGGTGGGTGTGAGGCGGGTGTAGGCATCCCCCGCCCTCGTACTAAAAACTCAAATTCCCTCCACACCCGCACACGCACACAGTTAAATTGATTTTTCCCCGTTAAATTTGGAACGGGGCGGACGGATCTGACGAGGGTGAATTTTGTTGCCATGTCTATTTATGACACTTTCAACTTGGGAAAAAAAAATACTAAAAAACTTAAACCAAAAAACATGAAATGCATAAAAAACATCAACAAAAAGACCCAAAATCTTCATTTGAACCTCTTCTCGAAGAAGTTTTTTCTTTCATGGATCAAAATGTGAGCTGAAGCATATTTTTGCATACTAGACTTTTGATCCGTGCACGCACGGGTCCTATCGACCATAATAGAAATCGATAAATGATCTTTGATCCGTGATATACAGATGCATCTATCAATAAACACAAATTATATTATTAGAGATCAAATATCGCAATCAAATCTGTCTTAATATGTCCTTAATGTCATTTGATAGAGAAAACATAATCTATTAAATACTATTTATTTATTTAATCATAATATAAGTATTGATGCAATAATTCTCTTTTTTTTCTTTATAATTAAAAAAAACTCTCGTCTTTTTTAATTATAAAGAAAAAAGAATATAGTATTTGTTAGGTTAAATTACTGCTGACCTAATGAAACATTTTAAAGGGAAATTATTAGGTTAAGGTGCTGCAGACCTAATAAAATTAATAAATACTAGATTTTTGACCCGTGCTCCGCTCGGGTTTATTGTAAATGGATTGACATACGAATAATAAAATGCAATATATAATTGATAACGGTGAAAAAAATAAGTTGTAACGTCACGTCTTTCCATTTGCAAAGCTCTAAATATCAAAATATTTGATTTTTGTTTTGTGTTGTGTGTGAAATTTTTACACGGTTTAAGGGTTTTTTTTTTTTTAGAGAAACACGTTTAGGGCTTGGTATATATAACCAAGTTTACATGGAAATTAGGGTAGCTGAGTTTGCATGGAAATTAGGGTATTCTGTTTGTAAATGTATTAAATAAGTGTAAAAAATATTTCTTAAAAAAAAAAGGCAAGAGGATAGGAATGAAATTTGTTCGATGCATTCTTTTAGATGAAATTTGTTAGGTTTAATAATTACAAACCTAATAAAGCAAATGAGCGGAAAAAAATTAGGTTAAATTGTTGCAGATCTAACAAAATTAATAAATAAGAATAAGGAAAAAAAGTTTAGAGAAACAATAGATATATACAAACGATGACACAACATGATAGGAATGAAAAACTCATTAGTGAGAAGAAATAGTAGGGATTGCTGTATTTTAGAGGAAATTTGTTAGATTAAATTGGTGCGCTGCATTTTAGATGGAATTTGTTAGGTTAAATTGTTGATAATCTAACACAGCATTTAGATAGAAATTATTAGGTTAAGTTGTTGCAGTCTTGATAAAATTAATAAATAAGGATTTATCACGAGGTAAATCAGTGTGCACTATTTTCTAAATATGGATCATAGCATAAAGACGGGCTTGTTACATATTTTTCAGTTTCCCCGCCTTAAAATTTACTTATTGGTATTTGGTAACGATTATAGAGAGACCTCTTTACCTTGGTTCGTTCCTTAGCCAGGTTGTAATTTCCTTTCTTCATATAAAAAAAATGGTGTAATGGGACCATTGTTTCTCTTATCCTATCATTTCTTTCTGCTAGCCGTTGGTGTACAGATCAACAAAACATATTATTGGCAATAGAAAAAATCCCGAGTCGGTGCTTCTGCCATCTATGCACGCCATTATTATAGATGATGTGATTAGTATTCACAAAAAATATGACGCCATTGTTATGGATACACGTTGGTACATCGTTAAATATTCGGAAGCTAAAATATGACGTGATTGGTGTTTAAAAAGGTGTAATAAAAAAGGTGTAACTTAGTGGTTGAGTTAAAAATATTTTAAGGATTTGAAAAACAGGATCATTATAACTAATATACCAGTGATTTTTTTATTTTTTTTAGAACAATAATTTTATAGCATTTCATTAAAAATCAAGTTATTGATACATGTCGGTACATCACCAAATATTCAGGAGCTAGTTAAGGAAGTGGATGTCTTTACTAATTTATGGGCAACCGCATTCGTTTGTCTTCTAATAAACTTTACATGAGAAATTTCTAAATTGGAATGGCAATAATGAATATTACTGTCCATAATGTTTCCAAACTCAGTGATATCTTTGTTGCTTCGGCGGTTAAAATAATATGCTACACATTTTGAATCAACCTCAAAATCAATATTTTGAAGTCTGAGCCCACGAACCATCAAATAGCATAATACAAACTCAAAGCTTCACCAACATCTACTGAGCAAACCCGAGAAAACCATATTGTTTTTGCGTGTATGAATCGCCCCTCTTCGTTACAGATACACATACCTATACCTAGTTTGTTCTCGGTCATTGAAAAGGAAGCGTCAACGTTACACTTGAGCCTTCCACACCGTCAACGTTGCTAATATACTAGTAACTATTTACCTATAATAATAAAATGATGGACTTAGGTTTTTCCCTCTTTTGTAAAAAAAAATGGTTAATTATTAATTCATTGATATACGACTAGATAAAGAATTGTAAAAAAAAAAAAAAAAAGTTAATTATTAATTCATTGAAACGAGTAGATAAAGAAAAATTAGTTTATAAAAGTTTTTAGTATATGTAGTTTTTTCTTAAGTATATTTGTCTGAAATATTGTCTATAGTTGAAATAAAGGAACATTAACAACAATTTTTTTTAGGGTTAATATGTTTTTACCCCCTGTAATTTGGGCGAGTTTCGGTTTACCCCACTGTAAAAAAAATTTAAACTCCAACCCTATAATATGAAGATTCTCCACAAAACACCCCTGTAATATGAAGATTCTCCACAAAATACATCTGATCTCATCCAGACGTTGACGTGGACGCCACTGTGTAATTATGTTATTTTTTATTTTTTTTAAAACCTAACACGTGTGTAATGGACACTGACGTGCCACGCCAACGTGTAATTATTTTAAAACCTGACATGTGTGTAATGGTTTAAAAAACTATTTTAAAAAGATAAAAAATAAAAAAAAACCGAAAATTAATTTTCAAAATATTAAAAAAAAGAAAAAAAATTGGATTTTTTTTAAAAAATTAGCTTTTGTTATTTTTTCGAATATTTTTTAAAATTTAATTTAATTTGGATTTTTTTTAAAAAATTTCAAAATATAGTAAGTTTAGAAATTTTTGTATTTTTCATATATTTTTTTGGGAAATATATATATATATATAAAGAAAACAACCCCTTTCAGTTATTTTGGACCGGTAGTTTCTTTTCAAAAATGCCATCAATTTTTAATACAAATATCACATGTAACAAATAGATAGATTTTTTTTTATTCTCAATTTTTAAATATTAAAAAAATTTCTCAAATCTGTAACACATCGTAAAAAAAATTATGGAATAAATTTTCGAACTAAATTTTTAAAAATAAAAATATTTTCCAGATTTATTTTGTTGAGAAAATTTAAAAAACTTCTTTTTCGAAAAAAAATATCTGTTTTAAATTTTGAAAAATATATATATCCAAATTTTCGAAAATAATTTGGAATTTTTTTTTGAAATATATATTTCAAAATTTTTGAATTTTTTTTAAAACATTATGGAAAATTAAATTTTTTTGAAATATAAATTTTTCGTAAATTATAAATTTTGGAATTTTCAGAAAATATATTTTTCAAAATTTTGGAAAATATTTTTCGTAATAAAAAAATCCTGAATTTTTTTTTATTTTACAAATTTTTTATTTTATTTTTAAAAATAGGCACAAATGCCATGTGTACCTTTAAAAAATGAAAAACAAAATTAATTATACAGTCAGCTCGCCGCGTCAGCAATTATGCACAGTCACATGAGTCAGGAGCTAAAATCAAAGAATCTTATTTTACATGGTTGAAATCTTAACTTATTTTTTTACAGGAGCGTAAACCGGAACTCGCCCAAATTACAACGGTAAAGACATATTAATTTTTTTTTATGATAGATGCAACAAAAGATCATGGATCTTTCATTATATTTTATCATTAGTCATATGTAGAAGTACTATTTAGTTTGGTCATTAGGATTATGAGTTTGATTTGTTAATATACTTTTAGGTTTTAAAATTGAAATATGTAGTCTATATCAAAATATGAATGAGAAATGTCTCAACTTATAGTCAATTTAATAATTGTACTCTCATTATTTCAACATTTAAACAAACTAATTTTAATTGATGATTCATAATTTTATTTTATTTTGAGGAACCACCCTTCTAAGAAACTGCTAATTAATATTCTGTTCATTACGTTTAGACTTTAGATAGATATTTGCACATGGTGTTCAACCACCAAGGGGACACATATATAGTACTCTACAGTACCTAACACAGCCAGCTTAGAGAACCATATATGTTGCTGTTACCCATTTTTTCTTCTTCTTATAAACAACGCATGTATTTCATTTTTATTTATGTGCAAGCATCAGCAAAGTTGAGTCATTAAAATTAATCTTCCTTATGGGATACTTAACTATGCAATTAGAATAATGCATGGTTGTTTATTCTATTGGTTTGATCCCAACATTCTTACGATTTACAAAATACACTTACGTAAGTTATAAATTCTCTATGATGACGAGGCTTTGATATTGAACTCTTACCCTAATTAATTCAAAGTAATCCACAGGTAATTTCACCAATACAATTATCCACTAAATGTAACAATCAATGCGTCATGTTCTTGCAGTTGTTTCTTGCTTGAACTATGAACTATGTTTCAAAGTTATCCACAGATTATTTCACCTAAACAATCATCTATTAACGATAACAATCAATGCGTCATATTCTTGCAATATTTTCTAACTTGAATTATTTTTATACTCTCTTCACTTTAAAACGTTATTTGATTAAAGAAGAATATTAGTATTGTCTTATACTCTTATGGTTGTGTGGCGGAGCCAGGATTATTTTTAAGTTTGGGTAAAAAAAAATTGCAACATATTTATAGGGGTTTGCATAAGTAATTGCAAGCAAATAATCAAAAATCTAAAGAAATTGTTCAATTTATAGAGATTTATATAAGAAATTCAAGGGAATTTACATAAGAAATTGCAATTAGAACCGTCACCGCTTATGGTTTAATATTTTAGAAACCCTTTAAAGATATTATTTATTGTTATTTTCACTATACACAAAAAAAATATTAACAGAATGAAAAAGATAAATTAATCAAATATGATTTCTAGTATAAATTTAATCCTTTTAAAAATTTATAAGTAAATGAACAAAATTAGTTTATTTATTTTGTTCCTTAATTGATTTTACAATACAAAATTTAACACGTTGATTAATAGTGAGTAATTATAACAATCAGCAATGTATGAAAAAAGTCCAGACTCTAGATGGATAAAAAGATTACGTAAAGTAATTTATTTTTATGATCGAAAGGGCTAAGTCTCACAAGATTACGCAAAGTAAATAAATGGAATTAGCTAAATACATATACCCGATCAAGTCCAAGATTCCAATGACAAAATCATGTTCACACTCACTTGTGCTTAGCATTTCCAAAGATGCTATTCAATCCCACATTTCACACACTAACAAATAATGGAAAAGGGATCAATTCAAGCACCATGTTTATCATGGGTCCTACACGTCATATATGGAATAACATAATCAATTAAAACTATATAAATTAATTTGGTCAATGAAATTAAGCCAACCCTCATCTTACACATATACAATTATACAAGTGAACAGATCTAGCTGCCACATGGGTTACTATTTAATGTAATTGTTAAATTCAATATTCTAAAAGTCAATTTTCTCTATTATATCCTAATTACATTACATCACCCTTATAAATATCAAAAACTCATCACCCCTATAATCCTCTCTCGTCATTCCATTTGTATAAACACTTCAACATAAACATATGTATCTTCATCTTCTTACACACATAGAATTTTTCGATATTGTTCCTACTTTTTTGTTTGTTCCTCCTGATGACTTATTCTGCAGCTATAAGTTTTCTTAGAGGATTATTATAGTTTTTGCCGCGTTAATTTTGTTAAAAAAATTAGCTAGTGCGTAAATTGGCTAGACCATTGTTGGAGAAATTCTGCACAAACCAAAAGATAAATATATATGGGAAATTGTTGCACGTCGTCTTCGATGGAGTGGGCCGGAGAAGATTGGGGATCATTGACATCAAACCATAAGAGTAGGATGAATTCAAGCAAAGTTTTTGATGAAGTTCATGGTTTGAGTTTGGGGAACATAGAGAAAGAGAAGCTTTTAGGTGCACTAAGAGCTTCTTCTGATGCTAATGGTAAGGTGAAAATAAAGATATCAAAAAAAGAACTTGCGGTATTGTTGGGAGAAACGGAGAAACAAGGAGTTGGAAGCACAAAACATGCTTCTGCTGAACATGTTTTGGTTGGTTTGTTAAATGCTAGAGATCATGTCAACCATGATGTCCATCATAGGCTATGGAAGCCTGTTTTACAAAGTATTCCTGAGCTTAATTAATTAGATTCAAAATTGGTGGTGGTGGTGGGGTGTGTATAGTAGAAGTTGGTTGAGAAAAGTTTAGGAAGTTGTTTGTACTTGTACAAAATCAGAACTAAGCTATGCTCAGCAATTATTTTATTTATTTTTCCATGTTTTCAGCTTGTATTTTCTTTGTAAGATATATATATAGAGGTTGAGAATGTGTTATTTGTTTTAGTTTTGAAAGAAATTAATCACTTCAAACACTTTTTACACTCACAAACAATTTGATACTAATAAATTAGAATGAATAAAAATATAAATTGTGTTGAACTTGTAAACAAGGAATTACAAGTATTTTGGTCTAACAAAATCAGTTGTAACTATTTGATTCAAACGTCGTGAAATCAAGTAAAAATTGTAGGAACTGGACAAAATTACCAAACAGTGAAAGAAGAGAGGTGAATCAAAATCATTCTCTTTACCTTGATTTTATTATCTTTTATTTCTTTTGAGCAAACCAAATTTATGCTATGCGCATCCCCCCAATTAACACATCATAATTCCAATTAACATTGCTAAGTAGAAATTTCATGATCTCTGTATAAACAAACTTATATAAATATTATTACTTGACCATAATTTAGTAAACTTGCTAAACTGTCAATCATCTCCCATGTGTCATTTTATACTGCCATGGAAACTTATGAACAAATGGGAACAGATGGTGCAATTATTTACATATTATTAAATCTAATATGTCTTTATTTGTTACTCGTACATATTGTGAAAGGAAATCATTGTGCAAATAAGATGCATTGCCAATCTTGGCATATCTATTCAATCTAACCCAGTGAAGATTTCACTCGTAATAAACTAAGACTTCCTTATTTTCGTTTCTGTCAACCTTGGGAGGTTTTTGGTTCGTATCCCCTCTTCTTGTAACTTTCTTTCATTTTAACTTTTATACATGATAGGGTGTTGCGGATGTTGTTTTTGGATTTCCAAACTGTTGTATTTGGATTTCTAAATTCTATTATCTATCGAAGTTGTCACTAGGTTGAGTCACGACCATGTCACGACCATGTCGCTCTCTTTAAGACGGCAGACTATTATGGTGTTGAGACAAATCTATGATGTTCCCACCATTCTAATTTTTAACTTCTCCAAATATCAATATGGTATTTCAACCACTCAAATATGGTACTACGACCATTCTAACGTATTTCAACCCTCAAATATGGTACTACGACCATTCTAACCATTCTAACATCTGACTTCTCCATGAATTGAAGAATTAAGATCATTCTTATTATACCAAAAAGGGACTATGGTCTTAAAATATGCATAAATAATTGAAGGGACTATGCTCTTAAGATCATTCTTGATTTCAAAGGGACAACATACCGAAAAGGGACTATATGGTCTTAAGAGCACTCTTAATTCCGAATAGACAAAAAGGAGTAGAAAAAAGGAGAATGACTCGTCAACACAAGTCGAAGGAGGGAGAAGAGAGGAAAAACATAGGAAGCATTAACTGTGAATTTTTCGGTGTGTAGAATGCACTGTATGAGCTCTCTATTTATAGAGAAAATTCACAACTAATAAGTGAGAAACTTTGGGAACAAGTAATACATTACTTTGTGATTAAGTAATTCACATATTAGATCTAGTACAAAAATATCTCAATTGAGTACCAAAATATATTATATTGAGTACAAAAATATATTATTTAGTACATAAATATATTATTGTGTATCAAAATATATTTCAGATCATGTACTAAAATATATTAGATTGTCTACCAAAATATTTCAGATTGTGTTCCAAAATATCCCGAGTTTTGAAAATTATTCTCACAATTTTCATTGAATACCTTTTAATAGTTTATTTGATCCAAACGAAATGTCGGATTTAAAATAAATCACAATTCGATTGATCGCAAATGAAACATTGTTGTAGTTCATCGAATCTAAATAAAATATGAATTTATATAAAAAAAATATTTAAAATATAAAAAATCAAATGAATGAATTCATGCTTTTTTATTAAGAAAGGTTGACTTTTTTTTTTTTTAAGAATGGAAAGATTTACTATTTCATATATACATATATATTTTATTTCCTTCAAAAAAAAAGACACGGCATAAAAAAAATTATATAATTGCTCACTAATAACATATATTTGCATTCCAAATTATTTCATAAAAGATTATTGGTCAAGTGGTGTGGTAGTAAAATTCTAGATAGTGACAGCACCTTAGTTCAATTTCCATGGGTGATAATTTTTAATTTTTAATGGTTTTTGCAAAGCCATTCTTAAACTTTGGTTTTAAAAAAGAAAAAGAAAAAGTTTGGAGAGTGATGATTGGATTGGAGGGAAATTTAATTAATTTGATGGTTTAACTTGCAAAATATCATTAATTTAAAATATGGCAAATATGTAAATAATAAAATACATGTCAAATTTTTTGTTGCAAAATAAAATAATAAATATGCTTGTTATGGTGGATGACACATAGCTAGTTTCTATTGGTTTGGGTAAATTGCCATGAATTTTCAAAGGTAACCTAG
The DNA here is from genome assembly GCA_946800305.1 of Medicago arabica. NCBI lineage: Eukaryota > Viridiplantae > Streptophyta > Magnoliopsida > Fabales > Fabaceae > Medicago > Medicago arabica. The sequence goes on along the minus strand of OX326971.1, from coordinate 9,458,792 downwards.
GCCTCACCTTATAATTTACAGCATATCTTTTTGTTTTCTCTCCCTCTTGCACAACTCAGCTTCTCTTTTATATCTGCATTTGTGATCTTGCTCGCATTTTCAAGCTTTTCCTCTGTTTACAACTTTGCCCCTCTTTGTATCATCCTTCTGAATTTTGTTGTTTCATGGTGAGGGAAGAGAAGAACAACCAGCTGCTGTTTTGTTGGTTTAGCAGGGAAAGAAGGATGGGCTGCGTATCCGGATCACAAGAAAGGAAAATGTCATAAAAAATTAATTATTCAAAAGAAAAGATGAGAATATAAATTAACATAAAAACGTCTCTCTTCTATTATTTTTTTTAAATATATCTCTTCTAATTTTATTAGGCAGTATTTCATTTAATAAATTAAGATAAAAGTATTGAACAGAGAAGAAATATTTTATTTAAATATATACATGAAAACCCATTTTGGTAGTTATACATGCAAAATCAATTTTGATACAAACTATCCAAACAACATAAATTGGTAAAATCATTTTTGTGTTAATGTATCCAAACATAAATTAATTCACATTCGATTCACTTTTAACTAAACTCAATTCTATAGAACTCAATTATTTTTTTCACCGCAGAACCAAACACATAATGATTACATAACATGATAAAATTATCATCACTTATTTTTTCTTAAGCCTAAAGACTTGAGACATCAGAATCATGCTCGTAATATGGACACCAGTATTAAAGTGGTGAAGGATTAGATGAAGTTGAAGTGGATGAACTTCATTCTTTTACATCTCAATTATTTTATTTATCTAATATTAATTACAGTATGTTGTTGCGTTGGCTTAAACAAGGAGATACAAACTCCAAATTTTTCCACTACATAATGTCTAGTAGGAATATGATCAATTCCATAATCAACATTAATTAACGATGATGGTGTTCACGTGGACAAAGTGTCTAATGTTCTTGCAAATGTATTCAATCATTTTTAGTCTATCAATTTAGATAGACCTGTTGTGGATAATTTCAATTTTAAGTCTATCAGTTGTCAAGCAAGTGGTGAATTAGTGAGACTCTCCAATGAGCAGGGGGTCAAAAAGGCGGTGTGGGAGTGACAGTTATAAAAGTCCTGGATTAGATGGTGTAAAATTTGGTTTTCTTAGAGATTAAAGTAGATTTTGTGAGATTTTTAATCATATTTCACAAGAATGAAAAGTTAGTTAAGGGGTCAAATTGAAATTTTATTTCTATGATTCTGAAAGTTGTTAGTCCGTAACGATTATATGATTTTAGGCCGATATCACTAGTTGGTATATGCACAAAGTGTTGACGAAAGTTTTAGTCAAGATATTGAAGTTGGTTGTCCCTCGTTGAAGGAGGACAAATATTAGATAAAAATACTATTACTAATGAGGTGGCGAGTGAGTGGAGAAAGTCAGAGAAAAAACTCATTGTCTTTAGAGTTGATTTAAGGTTTGAAATTCAATTGAGTGGGAGTATCTGGATGTAGTCATGTCCAAAATGAATTTCACACTCTTGTGGATAAGATGGTATATAATGTACGTTAGTTCGACATCAATTTCAGTGTTAATAAATGGTAATCTAACCGATGAATTTAAATTGAGATGGGGTTGCAACAAGATGATATTTTCTCATCGTTTCTGTTTTTGATTGATGTTTTTAAGGGTTGAATGTCATGATGGATGTTTGAGTTGAGGCTAAGTTGTTTATCGGGTATAGGGTTGGTTGTTCATTGGAGCTGCAATTTCTAGTTTGTAGTTTGTTGGTGATACTCTAATTATGGGAGAGAAAAGTTGGGATAATATTAGGGCCTTGGCATCTAATCATATTTTTTGAGCTTATTTCTGGGTTAAAAATAAATTTTCACAAAAATATGTTGGCAGGTGTGAATGTGGCTGATTCTTGGTTGACACAAGCTTTTGCTGTTCACAATTGAAGAATTGGTCAGACCCCTTTTTGTATCTTGGCCTTCCTATAAAAGGGAACCCTCGTGGATTATGTTTTTGATGTCCTCTACTTGATCGTATAAAGAAGTTATCATGATGGAAGAGTAAGAGTCTTTTTTTAGATGGTTGATTCATTCTTCTAAAAGTTTTCTTGTTCCAATTACTAGACTACTATTCCCGCATATATAATCTCTTCTATCAAATCTCTCTAAGCAACAAAAATGTATTAAGTAATTCTTTCAACAAAAATAAACAACAATATATTAATGGGAAGTGATAAACAAGGTTTGTATAAAGTATATTTCACCATACTTAAAATAGGTTAATATCAACCAAGAAAAATACTCCTACCTCTTGAATAAATGCATGAGTGTGATAAATAAACAAACAAAACTGGTAGGAGTAACACCTCTATTCAACTTCCAAAATAAAAACATATCCAAAAAACTGACCATAGTAATAAATGTCTCCATCTAACCAACTGCCACATGAGTTAGCGCCAACAACAACACAAACATAAACCTTTTCAACACGCACAAACATAAACACAACATGTCTTTTATAGCATAGTTGTCTCTCACACGCGTGACTCGTGTGAAACTATCTTGTATTGTCAAAAAAGCAGTGAAAGAATGTGAAGTGCATTTGATGAGTGTAAATGTGGTAGTTATGCTCATTGTTAATGCTAGTTGGGTGGGTCCCTCTCCCTCTCTCTCTCTCTCTCTCTCTCTCTCTACATACAGCTATTACTGCAATAGTCCCCACTCACTTTTGAACCTTCTTCAAAAGTGATCTGATATGCTAATTTTTCAACCATGCTAGTTTTTCTTCTTCAAATGCATACACTTACCTTTTCATTCTTTCTTTGAATGCTTTAACTTTTCTACTGTTGAGGGTATAAAGCAGCTCAAAATGTTGTTCTTGTTCATTCTTCTTCTCTGTAAGTTCTCTTTGTATCTTAATTGCTAAAAATTACATTTTTTTATTGATCTGTGTATGTGATTGTTATGGAATGCTGTGTTGGTTTTGTTTGGTGGGAATTCAAGTGGGTTTGGTGATTTCTGAAGTTGGGTTTTTTTTTTGTTTTGGGGAGTAGTGTTTATGTTTTGTAAATTGAGCATGATTGTGTTTGGTTGTGTAAAGTTCATTGCTTTGTTGACTTTATTAATGATGGAATTATGTTTAATTCTGTTTTATGAACACTACTTATGGTCATTGTTCTCTGTTTTTTGGTTTTTCTAATGCTAATTTGTACTAATATTTAATATAATGGGGTAGGATGGCTACTGTTAGGGTTTTGAAAATGTTTTGCGTTTTTTATTTCAAGAGATAATGTTGTGGGTGGGAAATAAATTTAGGGTCATTCTTGAATTTTGGTTTCAATTTAGCTGCTGGTGCTAATTAAGTGCAAAATTATACGGTCTGTAAGTTGTTTTCAGCTTATTTTCATAAGTTCTCCAAGACAGCTTATGAATACATTTAACTTTATTTTATCCTGTGTTATAGAAATAGCTTATACATAAGTGTGTATCATGATAAACATTTAAGTTATTTCAGACAGGGCCTTATTGTACAATAGTAGATGTTTGTGTTTTTGACTAGCTATTTCAGACAAGATACATTCTGATTTCTGTTAGGGAGTACTTAAGCAAGTTTTACCTCAGTGCTGAATTTTGTGTAGTTATTTTTTTGTCTTTGATCATATTGACTAGGGAGCTTCTATGATCTAGCGCTTGTTGCGTCGTCAAATTATAATGGTATAGCTGAGTCCATAAAATTGGAGATTTGGTTCCACAATGTTCGGCACCCACTCATATCTCACAACTTTAAAATGCTAGAGCTCATGAAGTATAATTGTATATTGAAGTTTACTTTAGTCATTCTTGGAACTTTGTTTTCTCTTATTCGTATTTTGGCACAGGTGCTCGTGAATCCCATAGTAGTAGAGTCGAGCATGCTGAAGGTCCCGTTCAACTGGATAACCGCGTGGGTTCTATGTTCCCCAAGATTGCGCCACTTGGTGCTCCGCAAGGACCGCAACCCTTTCTTCCTCTTCTTGCGCCACTTGGTGCTCCGCAAGGACCGCAACCCTTTCTTCCTCTTCTCGCGCCTTCACCAATGACTCCATTCACCAATATCTCTATCCCAAAATTATCAGGTCATTTCCTAAATAATTTCTCAGGTCATTTTGGATTTTCAACGGCTATCTCTGTTTCTCACTGTCTTTGTCGATGTATCTTTCAGGACTCTGCACTTTGAACTTCACTAATGCTAAAAGTTTGCTAAGTGTGACAGCAATTGATTGCTGGGGATTTTTTGCACCTTTTGTGGCTAATATAATGTGCTGTCCCCAATTGGAAGCCACTGTCACAGTTCTCATCGGTCAATCCAGCAAACATACCAATGCACTTGCCTTAAATGGGACTGTTGCCAAACATTGCCTTTCAGACGTGGAACAGATTTTGATGGGGCAGGGTGCAAGTGGTGATCTGAGGCAAATATGTTCAATTAGTTCTTCGAATCTCACAGAGGCATCTTGCCCGGTAAAACATGTGAATGAATTTAATGACATGGTGGATACTTCTAAGCTGCTTCTTGCTTGTGCGGACATTGATCCTGTGAAAGAATGCTGCTACCAAGTTTGTCACAATGCTATATTAGAAGCAGCTACAGCAATTGCGTCAAAAGGTTCTCATGTTTTGGACTTAGATGCATCACATGATCTGCCTGAGCATTCAATTCGGGTTAATGATTGTAGAAATATAGTACTCCGGTGGATAGCTAGTAAGCTTGATCCGTCTCATGGCAAGAAAGTTCTCAGAGGACTGTCTAATTGCAAAATGAATAAAGGTTTGTTTGAGTAAAATCTTTTATTTTTCCTTTCGAATGATGCTAATCCGTCTGGCTCCTTGATGACCTTCTTTTTGGGCATAAATCTTCTCTTTTTGCCAGTTTGTCCACTTGTTCTGCCTGACGCGAAGCAAGTTGCCAAGAGTTGCGGCAGTAGGATAAGTAACAGAACAGTGTGCTGCAATGCGATGGAGAGCTATGTGTCTCACTTGCAGAAGCAGAGCTTCATCACTAACTTGCAAGCTTTGGATTGTGCAGAAACTTTGGCAATGAAATTAAAAAAGTCAAATGTTGCTGATGATGTTTATAGTCTTTGTCACATAAGCCTTAAGGATTTTTCCCTACAAGGTTTGGTTTATTTCTCTCTTCCCATCAGTATGCAACACAATAACACTTAATACCTATAATATTTCTTGTCTAATGTTAATGTTTCATTTTTTTCAACCCGCTTGTTTAACTTGGTGTGGTGATCAACATTGTGGGTGCTTCAGTTGCAACTCAAGGTAACTACATATTGCTGTATACTATGTCAATATATACTATTTGCATGTAGTATGTGCCACCTTTTTTGTTTGGGGGAGTGTTGGACCAAGGTCAGAGAGAAAAGGGAAACGGAACGGTTTTATGTATATGATTGTTCAGTTGTGGAAAAAAAGAGTCCCCCAACCAGTCCCTGGAAAATATGCGGAAGGACACATTTGCAAATTGTGCGGTTCCTGAAATGTGTATGTTTAGTCCTTTTGTGAAGAAGGTTCCGTGACATTTAAATTATCTGCATGTATGGCATGTTAACTTGCTTACACGGTACCCACTTGGCCCATATTATTTTTTCACATGGATTGAACACTCATGTTCCCTACCTTTCTTGGACTGAACTTAGCATCGCCAGACTTCATTTTGTTGAAGAATTAGTGCTACGAGACTTGGTAGAAAAGAAGTATCAATATCTGAACTATTTTAATCCCTCTTTTACTGGTAATCCTAAGAGCCATTGTCCCTTTCAAGCACTCGTATTTATAAACTGTTACCATTTCGTAGTTTTCATTATTGGTAAACGATTTACTGTCATTTGTTTGTCAAAATAAGAATCATCCATCACTAAATATCCCACCTTCTGGCCGTTAAATTGATCACTTTTATACATCCGAGTCTACCTTTTTTGGACCATATCTGAATCATCAGAAACACCGGTCTCGTCAAACTTAAACTTGATGTCATTGTGCAACTTCTTCCCCCAAAACTCGTACGAATTAGAGACAAAATTGTTACCATTAATAGCAACCCTTATGTGAGAGTATGTTACGCCTCTAGCACAACCAAGTTATTCTCATAAGATTTTTGTTACAGAAGCAAAATGACCCTTGTTGCTAGAATCTTTGAACAACAACATTATACACTTAGCAACCTCTTCTTGTCCATATTCGAACATTGGCACGAGTAAAGAAACACTATCGAAGTAAGGAACAACATAAGATGAGGGGTGATTGTAGGGTCGGGATCTGGAACATCATTCTCATGGATCTTCTTGGATCAAGTTAGTGCCAACTGAGCAAGGTAAGTGTAACGTGCAGATCGGTGAAATGTCATGGAGCCAGCTTGACAGAAGGACCAAGAGTCTCTAAGTTATACTCTTCAAAAACCGCATAATGTTTATTTCCCCGTGAAGGATTTAATATTTTACCAAAGGGACTGCTTCGGGGATTTATTTATTTTTAAATATTTACTTTTCAAATGCATTTTTATTTATTTCAACATGCTTCAAATAAGTCATTGAGTTACTATTTAATGTGATATTTCATTTAATGTTGTGCTATGAATTGACTTGCTATGTTATCTTCCCTAAACAGAATATGGTTGTCTATTACCTAGCTTGCCTTCGGATGCTGTCTTTGACAGTACTTCTGGTGTTACCTTCCTTTGTGATCTAAATGACAATATTCCAGCTCCATGGCCTTCTACATCTCAACTAGCTTCTTCATCATGCAATAAATGTACGTATATACCCTCTTTAAGTGCAAACTGGTTTATTTTTATTTAATTATATTTGTTGCAATTAATAGAGAGAAAAAAAGTAAACGAAGAAGAAATCTATATACTTTTTGGATTATTTTATTTTTTATGGTTTCGCAATTTCTATTTTTATTTATTTATATGTGAAATGTTCTAATTCTTTTTAATTATTTTGACAACTCTACCTTATTGAAACTGCAGCTGTCAACATTCCTGCTCTTCCTGCCGCAGCATCTGGTCAAAGTTGTAAGAGAACCTTTTCAACTTATGCTGCTTATCTATGAAATTCTTAAACATTGTTTAAACTGTTAACATATATGCTTGTCATAGCCATTAGGAGTTTAAAACGGTCTCATGATCAGCTCAGTTCTAAGATTATGTGGATTGGAATCGCTAACCAAACCCAATTATAATAGTATACAGTTTAAAAGGAATTACTCGTATGTGCACCTTTTATTTTGCTTAACCCTCCGGTTCTTAGGAGAGAGTGAGTAAAGTCTAGTCAATGATTGTTTCGATTAGTGAACGAATTTGGAGACTTCCGATCAATTCGACTATAATTTAAGCTCATTAATCAACCGACATGTGCACTTGTTATAAAAAGAAGTTTATATTTTACAAGTTTCATTTGGTTACTGGCAAATCATGACTGAGATCCAGTAGTTATTTTTTTTAACTGTAGGGGGTTGTGATTTGAGTAACATGACCATACTCTGAGAAATGGATTTGATGTGTGTCAGCCGTCACTGTAATTAATGATTTTAGTCATTGAAAATCAAATGGTTGAGATTATGAGTTTTTGATTTGCCAAAGTCACAAATGTGATCCATCTAGTCTCTATCAAACACCTTAGATCGGCTTTTTTAGAAGGAAAAAATATTGACCGACTGCAGTGACCGAGAATTAATGACTGCATAAATTCGGTTATTTATGTTTACATACTTCCTCTGGTCACATAGATAAGAAAAAGTTTGGTGTTTTCTTTGGTCCTAATTATAAGAAGTTGTAAATTTGAAGTATTAATTACTGAAATTACTTTTGTCTTTATATGTTTACTAGAAATGCATTTGTTCCTCATACAAGTTGGTATGGAAATATTTAACAGTAGAGTTAAATTTTGAAGAAACTTTAAAAATTGCATTAAATGAACCTCATTAGTCTTGATGATTTTATTTTTCATTTTATGCAGGTCTTTACAGTCGTCACGTGCTGATATTCCTTCTTGTCAATTTATTCTTTCTCGTCATGGCACTCGTGTAATTTATGAGAGCTTCCTTGTTAGTTAGATGCAGCTTTCCTAGTCCTTCAACAACAAGGACTATTGGATGGATGTTGATGTCAAAGGTTAATTATCATTCAAATGTAGCTGGTTTTATGACAGAGAGATCCCAATTGTAGGTGATGCCCAAAATGTTTCTGATCTTATTGATTAATGATTATTGTGTGCTTTGTGTAATAATTTTTTTGTATATAAGAAATTTAGAAAGCATAGGTTATACAATAACCTGTCAAGATTGAGATGTATACCTGAATTGATGTTGAAGCTGGTTTTGTAATTAGTAGTTAGTTTTGTTCTGTAATGTTTAATGAATTTACTTTAACTGGTAAAGTTATTTTTGGATATACAAATGTTAATGGTTAGTAATTGGTTGGACGTAGGAGATGTTTTCTTTTTTTTTGACAGAACGTAGGAAGAGATGTTAGAACATTACAACATAAAATGCAAGACTAGCATCTGCTCAGCATCATTACTCACCTATTAGTACTTATAAGTTATAAGCAACATTAGTTCTCAAAGAAAACACCACTATTTGCTTACAAAATATCTTGCAATTGTTTTGAAGTTGTTTGTGGCAGATTCCAGGGCACATTGAAAATATTAAGTGCCAACTAGTTATCTCCACTAAACAAACTCACTTTAAAATTACATAATAAATGAAATTAGATCAAGAATGTAGACACATAAAGTAGATTTTGTTTAATAGAAAAGGAAATATCAGCAAAGTTACGATTTGAAAAATCCCTAAACTGAAATTTTATAATCACCACCAATAAAACTAAAATGTAGAAGAATAATTCAAAAAAAAAAGAATCTTATTTACGTAAGTTCAGCAATATCACAAAGTCTTAGCTGTATCGAAATAAGGAATTCCTTCAACATAACTAACTTGTTCACTCTTCAAATCATATTGTTGTTTGTTTGATCACCCAAACATCAATTTCAAAACTCTCTTCACTTCTCCTATTATTTCAGGAGGTAGAGGAACTTTTCAAGAGTTAGATTAAACACGACAATTAAAGAAATACTCAACCAGTGAATAGAATTCTCAACCAAAACCCCCATTCCACGAGTTTGTTTTAGAGCTGAAGAGTCTCACATCATAAAAAGGGAATTGATGAGTTTGTAATCACCGGTTTTTCGTTTCTCTCCTTTCTTTCTGGGCTAGGGTTCACGTGTGTTACTCACCATTCTTTCTTTCAAGGAAGAAAACTGTGCTATTCTTCAGAATAAGCATATGGTAAAGCATATTCTCATAATCAAATTACATTCTCTAACTTTACAGGATGATTAAAACATCATAACAATTTTCTCCATAAAATTTTTAAGTTTTTAAACGATGAATGAATTAAATAAGTTCATAACTATAAAATTAATCTTTCTATTGTAGGAAAATTCTAATTTGTGTGGAAAATCATAATGTTTTTTATGTCTGTTAAAATTCAACATATATGATAAGCTTAATTGCAGTTTTTGCTTGTTAAGCATCACAATCTTGCGACAAAGCTATATAATACATTTCATAGGTATAAAAAAAATAAGTAAATGGTCAAAAATCCCTAACTCAAGATTAAACATAAATTAGTCCCTCAATGTGCACTTCCATTATTAGTTTAGTTTCTATAGTTAAAAAAAATTGTTAATTGATGAGGTGACAAATGTTTTGTGCTGACAAGGTGCATGAGATGTCACATGGACTAAAGTGAAAGTAGAAAATTGTCACTTTGGTCCTTAAATCGAAAATCAAAATCCCAAATTTAATCTCAAATTTCTAAATCCTAAATTTAATGCCCAAATCCCTAAATCCCAAATTCGTAAATCTCATCTAATTTTCTCTTTTGTTCAAAATCAAATATTCCACTAAAAACCAAAATTAAATCACACGGTGATAGACATTGATGCAAACTTGTCCCAACGAAATGTTACTCATTTGTCAAAAATTGGGTCATATGCTTTCATTCAAGTTGTTTATCTATAAACAAGTCACTTAAAAAGTCGTTGTAACGTAGTACAATTCATACACCAAAAAAATGTTTGTAATTAATCGAGTAGTTAAGTTTAGTATTTTGTATATCTTCTAAATAAAAATGAGAATAATCAAAATATACTTATTTGAGTCTAATTAGACTTAAGAAATTAATCGTCGCTGAATTTTCGACTCAATCCTTTTCTCTTTTATCAAAGGCTCTAATTAATATTGGTTATCTTTTTTACGTTTAATTAATATTGGTTACTTGAATATTCTTTATGTTGAAATATTGGCTTTGCTTCATGGGATATGAAGTGTGAAGTGTGAGTAATAGTCTTACAACAATTAGAAAAATGAATATTTTTATAATTGAATGACAATGAGTTTGAATGAAGATGTAATATCTAATTTAATTTATGTGATTGTTCTTATTCTAATATGATATTGTCGAGCTCCCCTCAGGACCTAACTCTTAAATCTATAGAAAAGTAAATGCGGTATACGTGGGAAAAAGAGAATAGCATGAAAAAATAATGACCCATAAAAACCAGAAATAAGAAAGGCATTGAAATAAAATCGGTCATACAAAAGGAACAATTAACTTATCTATTGGTACAATAATCCTCCCTAGTTTTTACATATCCATTAATTGGTCTGTCGAGGTGAACCAACTACTGGTACAGTAAGTATCTAACTAGGGGTGTAAGTGGTTCGGACAAAATCGATGAACCGAAAATCAAAACCAAACCAAATCGAAAATCTAACCGTCAAGTCATACGAACGTACTCAACACCTCGATGCCAATTATGATGTTTAAAAAAGTTGTTTGTGATATAATTACATGCTACTCAACTTTAGTCAATTAAATTGTAGGTGTGTGTTAACTTGGACCATCTTTTTGGGTGGTACCTAGTCCCTAGAGAAAATACTACAGAGAGAATTTTTTTGAAAGTACACGACAAAATGAATAAAAATTACTCCTCCGTCTCGGATTAACCCAACCACTTGCTCATTTTACACATATTAAGACAAATGTATAAATAAAAGAAAGAGAAAAGTTGTTTTAAGTGTTCTTGTTAAGTATTAGTGCATTCTCCACTATCATAAATGCAAAGTGGAATATATTGAATTGAGAGTAATGAAAGTGATATTAATTAGAGTTATAAAGGGAAAAAAGTAATTAATATTGTATTGGAAAGTGAAATGACTCAGTTATTTTGGGACACTTTTGTTACAAATGGCTCAGTTATTATGAGACGGGGTAAGTATTATAGTTAAATTATTTTAAAACTACTCTATTCATTCATTTTCTTAATAATGATTACAATCTCTAAATTCTTATTTATAACGTGCACATGTTTAAACAAAGAAAAATGTTAGTAAAGATTCCACCCATCAAATTTATGTATTAAAAAGTGTGTTCAATTTAAGGTATTTTTTTAAAGGTTAAACATTATTTTTCTTCAATAAATATTCTCTTCGTCCTTATATCTAAGCACTCATTTGATTTTATTTTTATCCCTAATTGTAAACCCCTTTTCAAATTACTAGAAACATTTATTACTTTTTTTAAACATACCCTTAATTAATACTACTAACTTGTCTTGAAATTTGAAAAGTCAAATTTAATACACATACAAACAAAGGACAATTTAATAATATTAACACACAAAACAGACACACTAATTACACTGACAACTTTTCTTAAGAAATATGAAAAAAGCAAACAGGGGTGACAAATAGGAAGAGAGGGAGTATTTACTATTATTAGAATCCATGTGCTCATTCTAATAAATTTATATAGATTTTCCTAAAAACAAATAACAACATCAGCTAATGAGACTTGTAGTCCTTAAATCACTTGAGCCTATATATATGGATCTCATGTTGGGTGATAACAATTTGTTTGATTGTGTTGGGGAATTCTGGGAAGTAAACGAGCTAATGCTTCATGAGTATAAGAGAGGGAGACATCGCATATTCACCTGAAATCTTAATGTTGTGACTTAATCATTCATACTTGAAACTCTATAATTTTTCCGTCAAGTGTTAGTTCCCACTTCCTATAACAAGATCCAACGAAAAATTCATATTCTGCTTCCCCCACCAAATCGAACTATGGCTCTGATACCACTTGTTGGGAAGTCATGAATCGTGGGAGAAACAACACGCTAATGCTTCAAGATCATAAGAAAGGGAAACATCACATCTTCATCCAAAACTTTAAGGTATTAGATAAATGGACCACCTCCAACATTTTACTTATTCATATGTGATATGGGACTGAACCACTCACACGTTGAACCCAACCATTCACCCCTCAAATGTGAGTTCCCACTTCCACAAGACTTGGATATCACTTGTCAAGAAGTCTGAGGTCACGAGAGAAACAAAGGGTTAATGCTCCAGGACCATAAGAAAAGAAGACACCACATATTTATCCAAAACTTTAAGGCATTAGTGATATGGATCATCTCATATATTTTACTTATTCATATGTGGCTTATGACTTAACTGCTCACACTTTAAATCCAACAATCTACCCCTCAATTGTGAGTTTTTCCAATATAGGATCAAGCTTCTGCTCCCACAGGCGAAATCCATATTCAAAATTATTGACTAATCCAAGTTGCCTGCTATAAAAAAGCACATGACATGTGGTAAAAGATTTCAACCTTTAATTTAAGATCGAAGGGCTTATTTATATCAAACACAAAATAAACTTTTAATAACTTCTATTAATAATTTGAGATTTGACGTTGTTATAAATAAGATTGTTGACAAAATAAATGCATCAAATTTAAATCCATTACAAATAGCTGGGTCGTCCTTCCCATAGGGAAAAAATAATAATGGTCGTCCAACCGGCAACCACAGTCTAGCATGAAAGATTTTTTATTTTTTTGGAAAACAAAGAAGAATAGATTCTATTATTGGAATTGGATTTTTTTTTGAAAGAAAATTATTGGAATTGATTTTTATTTTTTATTAAAGTTGATAGTACCTAATACCAATAAAATGATCAACATTCCTTAAAAGAAAAAATTATAACATACACTTTAACACTTAAACCAAAAAATAACGGAACGTGATTGACTGCAGTCAATAAAAAGGTACAGTCACTGCGGTCAAAGAACATTAATTGTGGGATCCATCCAACCACTAAATACTTTCAAATGACAAAAAAACATCGGCAACTAGGATTCCATTGGAAAACTCCCCTTTTTCAACCTCTAGCTATTGCAGACAAAGTATATGTTTTTTTTACAATTCCTAAACATCATAATAAAGGTACGAAACGTTAAGTACTCGTTTGGTTTCACGTTAGAAACCATCAAACGTGCGTTTAAATTGCCAAACTCAATTTTACCATTTAATGTACATGTTTGGCTATTCATGTTTTGACATGACTTTGATTTTATAATTGCGTCTGTTTGAAGCTGGTGGGAGTAGATTCTGCGTCCAGCAAGAATTGCGTTTCCATTTTATTGGTGCCGCTGAATTATTTTATTATTTTCTTTGAGAATTATTCGATTAAATTTTATAGCAATGATTGTATACACGTTCTTTCTTTTAATTTCCTCCATTAGTTTTAGCTTTTCATTTAAATACTCTGATATCTTTTTTATGATTTAAATACTCTGATTTTAATTACTATAATAATTTAATGCTATTTTTGTTTAATTTAATTTATTTTCAAGTTTTTAATGAAGTTATGCACACATTTTATTTATTAATTTTTGGGTAAAAATTTATTTAATGATATCAATATAAATAACAAATATTGCTGCATAATCCGCACACAAAAATACCTATTTTTTTAGAAGAAATTCATAAATTATATTTTTGCATAAAAAAATTCATAGTAAAACTTATTTTAATAATTATTCAATGAAAAACAATCCAAACTATCCAAACAACATCAATAAACAAAAATCACTTTTTTAGGATTGTATCCAAACGTAAATCACTTCAATATCAACTCACTTTTATCTAAAATCAATTTTACAAAATCAATTAACTCAGAATCAATTTCATGTGCCGTGGAACCAAACACACACTAATTAAACAAAATTATGTTATAAAAAATAAAGCACAATACAAAAAATGTATCCCCCATCTACCCGTAGGAGAAAATAAACATGAATTGTTTGAAGTTGAGGGTTTCATATTGGCATCTGCTTGTTGTAGTGTCACAGAAAAGAGAAAGAAAAAAAACTCAGCTTGTTAATAATTAGAGAATCCAACAATAGAAATTGGTACTGCTTTATTGGATGATTTTTTTTATTTAAGATGAATATAAGATCAGTGATTCGATGTTGTTGAAACTTCCTTAAGAGCTTACGAAGCCTTCATTTTCACAAGATGTTACATTTTAAGTTGAAATTGCCCCTATTATGAGCACCTCCATGGAAGAATTAAAGGATATCTACAAACAAACAATGGCGGTGATAATTGTTATAACAAATAGATACGAAACTGCCAAGAGGGGGTTGAAAGGGTCGATGCTTCACATAGAAAGAGAAATGACGAATTGGAGAAAATTTAAAGTTTTTGGTGGTTGGATGGATCTAGCGATTATGGTTCTTTAACTGTAGTGACTGTACCATTTTATCGACTGCAGTTAATCATGTCCCAAAAATAAAATATCTTAAAATTTGCTTTAAATATCACTCGCCCTTAAGTTGATTTTCTTTTGTTGTTTTGGTACACGCTCTTATGTTGATTTTACTCTCTAAAGCAAATTCGAATCTTGACTATAATTATTTTATGTTTCTTTCATCTGATGTAATCTTATTTAAGATATGTCGGGTATTTTATATATATTGAAGGGTAAGATTGTATTTTAAAGGTATCTAAAAAATCATTACACTAATAACATGAAAGTCTAAGTTAGCAAAAATACATATTTTTGTTTTGATAAAAATATCCTTCATCTTTATTTATTTAAAACTATGAGTTTGAAGTTTACTTTAGTAATTTTCATTAAAACATATTTGTTAATTTGCTAACTTAGACCCTCTTTTATAGGGATATTTACTAAACTATCATTTACTTTAAATTGGTTTACACGGGTGAATATCCCCCCCACACACACACGTATATGATGTTGCTAGAAGCCACCATGAAGGTATCTTTTAGCAATCTACACCTCAAGGTGTGATTATCCACTTCTTAGTTATAACTTGCTAAAAGACATCTTCATAAAAATTAGTTGATGTCTTTTAACAAATGCCTATAGAATAACTTGCTAAAAGACACCTTCATAAAATGTGTCTTGAAAAAATGTCTAATAGGGTATCAGTAAGGTTAGTTTATCATTGGCTGAATTAATGTTCGTTGTTCCATCCTAGTGTCTTGACCGCTTCTCAGATAAATTACTTAATAGAATAATGACAGGATATTTAATTCTTTTTTTTTCTAAGTAAAAGATATCATTTTTTTTCTTTTTGTTAGTTTGTAAATAAAATAAAGTGATAAATACTATCTAAAACTCATATACAACTGTGAAATTTTGGATTTAAATTTAGATAAAGATGTTCCTTCTAACAATATCTACATTGTTTGGATGTAAATCAGATATCCTCCGCGCGCAACTACAGAGACTAATCCATCGAGTATTGTGGAATCCAAATGGACATCAAACTCTCCCTAAAAGTTTTAATGCAAAATATCACCCGTGCAATCGAACCATGACAAAGTATATATATATTTCTATTTTTAGAGATAAAAGTAAACATTAAATCAAATCAAAGAAAAAGTAAAATAAAAGACTAAACTGCACGTTGTTCAAGGAATGAAAAATTTCAATATCTGCTCGTCCTTTGAAATTTCGTACACATTTCAGCCCGTACTATTTATCATTTTTCTTAATATAGATCGCTACTTTAAGAAAAAAGCTGCATTGAATCCCAATTAATGGTTTTAGCATTCAAAGGACCATCCTCACCATACTGTCTGCCAATTGTACTAAATGCCGAGGCCCCTCAGGAGCCAGATATTGTCTTATTCTTTCATTGAAGTGGGATATTTTCCTCTTTTATAGACTAAACTCATCCCTATTTATAAGAGTCATTTACAAGGAAAGAAAATGATCTCTGAATAAAAAGTTTATTTTAGATTTTTTCACCTATATATTTTTAGCTATTATTTCCAAAAATACTTTTCTATTTAATATATTTTTTTGACAGATATTTCTAATTAATATTATTAATTTTGTATTTGAAAGATTCATAATATATTTGTCTTTATCTCTCTAAATTAAAGAAATGAAGAAAATCATAGACGGAGAGAATCCCAACTAGTTTAATTTGCAACTTATATCATAAACAATTTTTATGTTTTTATTGACAGATAACACTTACTATAAAATTAAATTGTTTTTGTATATGTAAGCTATAAGCTTTATGTATAAATACAGTTATTTAGAGGTGGAAAACTCATATATATAGTTGCTCACACCTTGAAAATTAGTGAGAAAAAATTAATGTGTAAAGCGACATATGAAAATCATTAGGAATCAAAAGATGTTATATTTATTGCACTGCAACTAACATGTCATATCTCTGTTTCATCCCATTCTCTATATACTATGAGATACTCTCAATCATTTACATTATTCATTGTATCTCTCCCTCCATCAACATATAGCATCAATTGGTTCCATTGGACCATAACACAATATGGAATCCAAATTTAATGAACTTCATCAACCAATATTAACTCATGATCATCCACCACCACCTGAACTGAATTCTAGTCTTGAAGAGGTGTTATCAAACACTCAGTTGCCTTTGTTAAAGAGACTTCTATCTGCTACATGGATTGAACTCAACCTTCTTTTCCCTCTTGCCGCGCCGGCTATCCTTGTTTACGTAATCAACAACTCCATGTCTACCGTTACTCGCGCCTTTGCCGGTCATCTTGGTAATCTTCAGCTTGCTGCTGCTAATCTTGGCAATAGTGGAATTCAGCTCTTTGCTTATGGCCTAATGGTAATGCTAGCTACCATTAACTAATTACTACTATATACATACATATAGCATCTATTTTGTGTATCCAGCATTTGCATATAACTTTTGGATTTTGATTCTTTGCATTCATCATCATACCAAAAATCAAATGGCTTGCACTTTAAATTTGTATATCTTGGACTTGATTTATTAAAGACATAATGCAGAATATTGTTCAAATCTCGTAATTGAATCTAATGCATGATTCATGTGGCTAATTGTAGAGAAGCTTGAGAGCCACTTTTTTTTTTCTTTCAATTAATGCACATTTTGTGAAACATTAATAACAACAGTAACACTTTAACCTACAATATAAGATTCATTTTTTTTTAAAAGAATATAAGATTCATTTATTGTCCCTAATTTATAATTCCTTCGTTAGACAATGATTGGCCTATTTGACAAAAAGATTATCTTATCTTAAAATGACGGTCACTTTTAAGTTTTAAGGTAATATTAATATGTGTGTTTAATTCTAAAACAGCTACGGATGTTTTCCATATGAACCGGAACCGGGTTGATGTTACGGAAGTTGGCTATATCATAACGGTTTGTAGGAATTTTCTCGCCACTCAGCTTACAAACTCTAAAGTTGAGTAATGAGATCGATCATGCTTTAACGGGGATAACCACATTATTCGCCACTCTCACTACTTATTTTAATATACATCATCGTTGTATTAACATTCTTATTATTAATGAAATGCTACTATAAACATCTTTTACTTAAAAACAAATATAAAAGGAGTATATCTGATTTTGTTTATCATTTCATAATCGATCGTGAAGGCGCCTTAGTAGTTACGACGGGGGGTGTGGATATCGCTTTTATAGTGGTCGTTTTCGTGAAGACGTCTGTTTGAGGCGGTGATTTGTATTTTGGTGGGTGTTGTCCTCAGGGGATGTTTTTAGGGTATTTATTTTTTGGTGTTCCGTCTATATACGGCGCCTTTAGTTTGTATTCTCTGTGATCTGATTTATAAATAAAATTTGTTGATTCAAACAAAAAAAAAAATCATAATCGATCGGTTGATATCACAACTTCATCAAAACATCTTTAAGTAATATTCACCTTAATTGATTGCAGTTAGGCATGGGAAGTGCAGTGGAGACATTATGTGGACAAGCATATGGTGCAAACAAATATGAAATGCTAGGAATATACATGCAAAGAGCAACAATAGTATTAACCATAACAGCAATTCCCTTAACCATAGTCTACATTTTCTGCAAACCAATCTTACTCTTAATAGGTGAATCAGAGCCATTGGCATCTTCTGCAGCCATATACGTGTACGGTTTGATCCCACAAATCTTCGCTTACGCGGTGAACTTCCCCATACAAAAATTTCTCCAAGCGCAAAGCATAGTTCGGCCTAGCACTTACATCTCAGTAGCAACACTTGTGTTACATGTATTGCTTAGTTGGGTTGTAGTTTTCAAGTTAGGCTTTGGCCTAATTGGATCATCATTGGTTTTGAGTTTTTGTTGGTGGGTTATTGTGGTGGCTCAGTTTGTGTACATAGTTAAATCAAGGAAGTGTGAACGTACTTGGAATGGGTTTAGTGTTGAGGCTTTTTTTAGGCTTTGGGATTTTGTGAAATTATCAAGTGCTTCTGCGGTTATGCTTTGCTTGGAGATTTGGTACTTTCAGGTGCTTGTGCTTATTACTGGTTTGCTTGATAATCCTGAGCTTGCTCTTGATTCTATCGCTGTTTGGTAAGTAATAATGCATAATTTATCAGATATTAGAGTAACAAAATATTGTCACGTGACTAAAATAAAAGAAGAGAAATTGAACACACAATATTTACGTGGAACCAAACAGGCAAACACACTAAAATATATTTTCTCATCTCTGATGTAGCATGACAATATCGGGGCTTTTAATGCAAATTGGAGTAGGATTTAATGCAGCTGCAAGGTTAGTATAATTATACCATAATATGTAGCATGACATTTATATCATTGTTTGTAACAACTTTTTGTGAGAATTGATAACAGTGTGAGAGTGAGCAATGAATTGGGGGCTGGGAATCCAAAAGCAGCAGCATTTTCAGTGGTTATTGTGAACATGGTTTCATTCATTATTGCGGTGACAGAAGCAATTGTGGTCCTTGCACTTCGTCATGTTATAAGCTACATATTTACTGAAGGTGAAACTGTTGCAAATGCAGTATCGGATTTGTGTCCATACTTGGCTATTACTCTTGTTCTCAATGGGGTTCAACCAGTGCTTTCAGGTAACATTTCGATACAAATACAAGAGTAAGAATTTTCTCAATGAAAAAAATAGTGATAAAGTAGTCACAATTGCAATCGCCGAGACGGAAAAAAAAAATGCACTCAAGACCACATGTTCAAACTCTAAAGAAATATTGTCTCTTGATCGTAACTTGCTTGGTAGAAGTGAAGTTTGAATTTGGATTTTTCACTTAGACTTCTTTTTTAATGATAAATGTTAGTGGTTAGTTGTTAAATTATTTTTTTTTCTCCTTTTTACGAGTTTGAATCCAGGATCTTCAATTTTTTAATTTTTATCCCTTAGTTCAAACCAATTACCAATCTAATCACTAGACTATTTGAAGAAGAACAAAAACTAAAGAAATAGTACATCACCTACTATTGCATGCAATATTTGTATAAGTAAAAGAATCACTTGTAAACTTTTGTTATGTAGTTATATGATGAAGTATTAAGTAATTATTGAATTATTAGCAAAAAAGTTGAATTGCGTGACAAATATAAATATCTTTGTTTATGCTTATTGACCACCTGGAGAAGAAAACTAACTTGAATCTCATTGACTTTATAGGAGTGGCAGTTGGGTGCGGATGGCAAGCCCTTGTGGCTTATATAAACGTAGGCTGTTACTATGGGATTGGAGTCCCATTGGGTTGTGTTCTAGGCTTCAAATTCGACCTTGGTGTTAAGGTATGGTACTAGTGATTCATGTTAAAACTAATCATTCATTGCAGAATGTTACAAGTTATAAACATCTTCAATATCACTTCTGATGTGCACCCGCTGATCCAGAACCCTAGATCAGAGGGTGCAAATTATAAACTTCAACGAGTGACTATATATATATATATATATATATATATATATATATATATATATATCAGCTCTATAAGTTTTTTAGTCACTAAAAAATTATTAAGTTCTGTTTTAGATTTTCTTTTTTTCTCCGAATTTTTTAAATTTGCCATTTTTTTTGGGTAAATTAAGTAATTGACAATTATCATTGAAAATCCACACACACGAATAGAAGAATTGAAGTTCAAACTCTAATCACGATGTCGGACCTAACAATTTTAACATTTTTATTAATTGAATTATGACTTATCGACGAAATTCACCATATATATTGTGTACTTTTTAAAATATCTTGTTCGCGAGAATCGTTCAACGATAAAAAATTATTTTGTTAATAAAAAATGACAAATTTCAAAAATTGGAAGATGCTAATATATCATAATTAAAACGAAAGATTGAAGTTTATCAGTTTTTGAAGAATCAAAGTTATTATTATTTTGAGGCGTGGCGAATCAAAGTTATATTCAACCTAAAGTTTTAATTGCATATGTATATATATTAATGAATTAATTAACCAAAGGTAACCAAAAAAAAATTAATTAAAGTTACGTAAATGAACTATCACTCCAAAAGGAAGTATACTTGCAACTTGCAAGCCCGAAAATGAAAGGTGAGTGAGAGAGTGATGCAAAACTTAATATTGAAGGTGTGCAAAGTGCAAACAATATATGAAAATTAATGTTGTTTTTAAAATTTGAGGGTGTGCTGTGCATGTGCACACCTTGAGCACATGTGTATATAAAAAAGAAAAGTGCTAACTAGTGTCATGGAAAAAGCTCCCTCGTCTTTTGTAATATGTAGTTGGATGGTAGGAAGATAAACTTCAAACCAGCTCATGAAAAGTTCACTCTGATCAACCAAATTTTAATTGATCGAAAATTTGGGTTTGTATATGTTGTAGGGAATATGGTCCGGCATGATTGGAGGAACAGTGTTGCAGACCCTCATTTTATTATGGATCACATTTCGCACTGATTGGGTTAAAGAGGTCAGTTTTGCTTTCTTCCATGATTACATTTAGTGTATACTCGTTAAGCATGACGAAAAATGTTTGCCCTTAAAATAACCAAAGGTCAATAAAATATGAATGTCACTCTTCACCCAACAAAATACACTCCTGTCCAACCAAAATGACTAAAATACCCCTGCGTAAGTTAAGTCACGCAGTGTGACTTAACTTGCGCACGTTATATTTGCTGCACAGACACTGCGCAAGTTAACTTGTGCATGTGTTAAATCTGTGCGCAAGTTAACTTGCGCAGTGTCTGGCTTAAGTCACGCAATGTTTAACACCTAGAATTTCTTAAAAAGTTTTTAATAATACCAAAATTGCCCTTTTATATATATTCTCTTAAAACCTTGATTCCATTTTTTGTCACCGTGAAAATTCACTCACCCTCTTTCACCCACAATCTAACAATCAATCTTGATGTTCAATCAATCTGTGTGGAAGATTAAACAGTGACACCTTTCATCATATTCGATTGCATATAACTAAGTGAATTTCTTCTTCTTTGTCAATAATGCTAGTTTCAATTTTTTTGTTCATGTTCAATTGCATTGTACGAGAACGACGTTTCAATTTACATGTTTACATGACCTACTTAAACTGAGTTTACATGTACACACTTAAATTGAGATTATGTAGAATCATTGAACAAGATTGAACTTTTAGATGTACACTTAAACCCAGTTTACATGACCTACTTAAACTGAGTTTACATAAACATACTTAAACTGATTACATATACATACTTAAATTGAGATTACGTAGAATCATTGAACAAGGTTGAACTTTTAGATGTGCACTTAAACTCAGTTTACATGACCTACTTAAATGAAGTTTACATGAACTTACTTAAATTGAGTTTACATGACCTCCTTAAACTAAGTTTACATGTATATACTTAAATTGAGATTACTTAGAATCATTGAATAAGGTTGAATTTTTAGATGTACACTTAAACTCAGTTTACATGGTTACTTAAATTAAGTTTACATGAACCTATTTAAACTGAGTTTAAGTATGTACACTTAAACTCAAATTACATGAACCTACTCAAACTCAGTTTAAGGAACAAACTTTTTAAAAATAAAATTTTATGAAAGGGTAATATTGTCATTTCGGGGTGCAATCAGGATTAAACAGAGTGTAATTAGAAAAAGTCTAATCATTATTAACAAAACCAAGATTCAAGTTTCTCTTAAAAAAAACAAGATTCAAGTTGCTAAAAAAGAACTTCAACGATATCACAACATTATTAATCCAATGATATGCTTTTGTTTACCCAATGTTAATAATACTCGATCAATATAATGCCTACAATATGATGAATATTGCAGGTGAATACAGCCAAAAAACGATTGGACAAGTGGGAAAACTAGAAGAAAATTCAGGTCCAATGCTAATGCCGGTGCCAGGGACGAGGTGTGTGGGAGGCAAGTGACCCACTTTTTAATTTTATTTTAGAGGATCTGTTTTCAAATTTTTTTGGTTGCTTTTTTTCTTTTGTACAAACTGACATTGGGTTTTTAGAATTAGATGGATAACTTTTTTTTTTTAGATCCTGAACAAATGATCATAAAACATGTTATGTATTGATCGATATTTGTGGGTATGCATTTTATTGTCATGCCGGCTTGTAATTGATAGTATAAATACTCATATTTATGGACATCTATGGGTCTAGGTCTGAACTCGGGTAATAATCCATAGATTTGAATGGGTATGGGCGATGGTTCGAGTACTCAAGTGTTTAGCCACACATAAATATTTTCAAAATTTGAATGGGTATGGATGATGAACACTCTAGTTTTCAGCCCGAATATAATATCTCTCTTTTTCGTGTGTTAATTTACGCGCATATTATTATGCATACTAGCGGAAAGATGGAGACATCCATTTTTCTATTGAGTTTAATTGTGTGTCTAGAAAGATATATATATATATATATATATATATCATGATCAAATATTTTTGTCAAATAATTTAAAAAAAAAGTTTTATTTATAGTGTTCAATATTTTTCATATCGTAGTGAAAGAGCTCCTATTTTTATATTGCAATGAAATTGTTCCTATTTTAATACTTAAATAAGGCTTTTATATGTGTTTAGTCCCTGCAAATATGAGTCATTTAAAAAATATAATAGTCCATGTATTCCATAATCCTGACATTTTGCCCTGCCAAAATTTAATCATTTAAAATTTTGTCCCTCTCCCCACTTAATCATTGTCACGTCGCTAATTTGATGACGTGGCTCTGTTAATTGGCCAGCCCACACGTGAAATGACAGTTTTACTCATGTCTTCATCTTCTTCACATTCCCTCTTCTTCTTACTGGATGTGCAAACAACATTCATTCCCAAATTGAAAAAAAAAATCGATTTGCATCACTTATTTGTCGAGAAGAAACAATGATGCCGACACTGTTTTGAAACACAAACAACCTTCGCTCTAAGTTGGTAGCTTCTTCCATTTCATCAATTAGGTTTTCGGTCAAAATCAATGCCATGGAAGGTAACAAAGACGAAGATTTACTGCATTCAAATCGCAGAAGAAGCAATCTCATCAGGTAACAAATCTAGCGCTCTCAAATTCATCAAAATCGCTCAACGCCTCAACCACGATTTACCACTCGGTTCCCTCTTCGCCAAATGCAAACAACTTGATTCACAGTCCACCGCTTCTTCCTCTGGCGCCGGTACTTCGTCGGCGAAGGATAAACCAGGAAGAATCATCAAAGACAATATTACCTTGAGATCTTAGATGAAAGAATCAATTTAGTTCATAAAAAACAGTTCAACAACAACAACAAAAATCAAGTCAACAGAAACAACAAAACTCAAAAATTGTGTAAAGAAACTTGAATTTGTCTGCAGATATAGGAAACAACAATAATCAAATGAATTCAAGTTTAACAACCGAAAATGTATGAGGAAAAAAGACGTGACGTTTAAATGAAATAGACCCGAAGCTGCTTTGATTGAAAAATAAGGGAAGAAAGTTGAAGAACAAGAAATTAAAAAAAACACAAAAATATTCAAAAAGAACTGAAAATGGGAAAAAATATAGATGAAGTAGAAAAAAGTGGAGGATGTAACCTAATTACAGAGGGAGCAAGGACGGTATGGTGAATGATGGAGAAAGGGTAGTGCGTTTGTTTAGAGGTGAAAAAAATGAAGAAAGAAAAAATGAAAGGTGTTTGAACAAGCCAATGGTATTTTTGTCAGCACACCCTCTAATTTGATGACTTAGACTATCACGTCAGCTAATTAGTGACGTGGCAGTGATTAAGTACGAATAGAGACGAAATTTTAAATGATTAAATTTTGGAAGGGCAAAATGTCATAATTAAGGAATACAAAGACCATTTTTTAAATGACTCACATATAAAGCATTTAAATAATAACATAAAAAAGTTTAAGTTGTAAATACATTAGTATAAATGAAAGGTATAGCTAGAAGAACCTTCAAAATCCTTCAATATTGATTAAAATATTGAAGGTTATTAATTAATGATACTAGGAGAGTTAAAAAAATGTACCTACCGGTAAACCCAGATTAAATCTGATTTTTTATTTTCATTAAAACTAAAGTGTGTCATGTATTATATTATCGTGTAGTATAATGTGTCTTGTATAACTTATGGATTCAACTTTGCAGTGACACTTGAGCTAATCTAATGGGATGCTATGCTAAAGGGTTTATTTATAATGTCGACACATCACAACAAATCATAGGTGTAAATAAACTTTTAATATTTTTTTTAATCGGCATATATAAATTAAGCGCCATGCACCAGAAGTGCAAAAAGGCCAATAAAGAGAATTACAAAAGCTTGCATGCTTAGCGAAAAAGCCAGCAGCAAGCGAAGCTAGGAACAACACAAAAACAGCCACAGGAAAG
Source organism: Medicago arabica (assembly GCA_946800305.1). Classification (NCBI taxonomy): domain Eukaryota; kingdom Viridiplantae; phylum Streptophyta; class Magnoliopsida; order Fabales; family Fabaceae; genus Medicago; species Medicago arabica. The sequence goes on along the minus strand of OX326971.1, from coordinate 9,433,711 downwards.
GCCAAAAGTCCCAAAAAACTATACAACCAACCCTTCCTAATGCATAGCCAAATAAAACCTGCTGCACTAGCAAAATAGAGGTGGCCAAACCACACAACCCAGCAATGCAGATTCAAAAAACAGCACCTTTCATCTCCTATTTAGGCACTCTCTAGGATTCCAAGTCCACTCATAAAAGAGGAATGATGCTATTTTTAACCTACTCAACATCCACACCCAAGACACCGCTTTAATCTCATTCACTATCTCTTCAACCTCCTTTTCTATGTTATTAAAAATCCTTGCATTTCTTTCCCTCCATATCAACCAAATAGCGGCGTTCCAAATTAACAAAAAACCTTTCCTTTGCCTTCTCCAAGCCACCTCATTGTTCCAACACTCAAATTGAGCAAACAAATTATGCGGAGTAATAAAATTCATCCTAAGCCAATCTAAAATACGACGCCAAATTAAGGAGGTGACATCACAATGCAAAAAGAGATGAGTGCAAGTCTCAACTCTCCTCCCAAATAAAACACAAAGCAAGGACGCACTCGGATCAAGGATATGTCGAAATGCAAGGTTATCCCTCGTAGGGATGCGATCAAGAAGAAAAGACCAAGAAAACGCCACCACTTTGGATGGTGCCAGACTCTTCCAAAGCGAGGAAAAAAAACCCCTCGTTTCCCACATCTTCATTCAAAAGGAAGAGGTTTTTCAAAACCAAATAGGTTGATTTGACCGTAAACAAGCCATCCTCCTCCGGAATCCAAACCCACTTATCCTCCTCACGAATAATATTAAGCTCCCACATGAACGGGTTCCTCCTCCACGTGATATTCCACTCGCGCCCATCATCTAAAACCACCACCACATCCCCCACCTTAGCTTCCTTTTGGTTAGATAAAGAGAAAAGTCTAGGAAAAGACAAGTAGAGAGGTGCATCCCCTACCCATCTATCTTTCCAAAAGCTAGTATTGCTCCCGTTACCAACTTTCCTTCTCACTCTATTTGTGAACAAATTGCCACCTACACCAACCTCAATCGACCTTAAATTCCTCCACCAAAGTGAAGCAAACCGCGGCCATCTACCAACATCATCGTAAGCCAAACCTCGTAAATGATCCCCATATTTGTCTTCCAACACCCTTTGCCAAAGAGGTTGATCTTCTTGGAGTAGCCGCCACTTCCATTTAGCCAATAGACTCAAATTGACCAACTTAACATCTCTAACAGCTGGACCACCCTTATTTCTAGGATGGCACGCCTTACTCCACTTTACCCAACAAACTTCCCTACCTCCACCAACCCCCCCCCCCCCCCCCCCAAAGAAACTTTCTTTGGATCCGGGTAATCAACTTAAGAACCTTAACCGGAATCTTCATGAAGGATAAAAAGAAGATGGGGATAGCATTTAAGACGGAATTCAAAAGAACAATTCGACCTCCGAGGCTCACATACTTATTTCCCAAGGGTTGATTATTTTCTTCAATTGGTCCAATAAAGGCTCCCATGTAGACAATTTTTTAGGATTGGCTCCTATCGGCAACTCCAAATAATTAAAAGGGATAGATCCCTCTCTACAATGTAGAAAATGACACGCCGCCTCTATAAACTCTACTCACATTGATACCGATCAACGAGCTTTTGTGATAATTAATTTTCAACCCCAACGCTATTTCAAAGCCCCTAAGGACGACTTTCAACAACCATAAATTCTCAATCGTGGGTTTCCCAATACATAAAGTATCGTCGGCATATTGCAAATGTGAAACCACCAAACCCCCTCTTTTCACCTCAAAACCTTTAAACAAGTTACGGTTTACAGCATTTGTCATCAAACCACTAAAACCTTCGGCTACCAAAAGGAACAAAAAAGGAGCTAACGGATCACCTTGCTTTATGCCTCTTTGAACATTTATCACCTCGGTTGGGCTTCCATTAACAAGAATAGACATATTACCTCTGAAAATACAAACCTTCATCCACCTAACCCATTTATCATCCATCCCCACCCTTCTCATCATATATTCAAGGAAACCCCAATTAACCGAGTCGTAAGCCTTTTCAAAATCCACTTTAAGGATCAATCATTCGCGCTTTGCTCTTTTCGCCAAGTCTACCACCTCATTCACAACAAGAACACCATCCACCAAATGCCTACCTTTCAAAAATGCCGATTGAGAAGTCGATATGATAGAATTCATCACCTTTGAGAGCCTTTTAGCAAGAACTTTGGAGAGAAGCTTGTATAAACTCCCCAAGAGAGAAATCGGGTGGTAATGGCTCAAGGATATGGGAACCTCTACCTTAGGGATTAAAGTAACAAAAAAGGAGAGAAAACTCTTGGGAATCACCTCATTTGCATGAAATTGATCAAACATAATACGGATTTCACGTTTCAAAAGATACCAAAACTCTTTGAAGAAGGCAAAATTAAATCCGTCGGGGCCCGGACTTTTATTACCATCACTAGCTTTAATCACCTCTTCAATCTCCAACAAAGAAAAAGGAGCAACAAGATCCAAATTCTCCTCCACAGATAAAGTGGCAAAATCCACACCATCTAAAGTAGGCATCGCCCAATGCGTTTCCTCCACATGAATTCTAAAATAATCCACCACCGCCATCCTCACATCTGATGGTTTCTCCACCCATAAACCATTTTCCTTGATAGCTTTAATAGAATTCCGGGAGGCCCTTGCTTTGACACATATATGGAAGTATTTAGTATTTGCATCCCCCTCTTTGAGCCAATTAGACTTGGATCTTTGGAACAAAGTAGCAACCTCCACATCTCCTCAAACTTCTTTTTCCTCACCACCACTTCCTCACCACTCAACATCCCATGCTCCCCCTTCACATGTAACTCCGCAATTTCTTCCATAAGCCTTTCCGTTTTAGTATTTACTTCCCCATATTCAATATTGTTTCATCCTCTAATCACCTCCTTTAAACCCTTAAGTTTATTTTTCAAAATAACCCTCATCCACCCCTCTCCCCTTTGAGCTCGCCACCAATCCTCCACTAAATTCTTGAACTTACTATTTTCCAACCAATAGTTATTGAAACAGAAAGGTTTAGGACCCCAAACAAGATTACCACTCTTAAGAAGCAAAGGGCAATGATCTGAAATAGACCTTTGAAGAACCCATAATGAAGGAGTTCCCCAACAACTATTCCAACCTTCTAAAACAAGAGCTCTATCAATCCGACTCATGGCTCTACCATTAGTATGGTACCAAGTATACTTTCTACCAAGAGGATATATGTCAAGAAAGTCAACATCCAAGACAAAATAATTAAACAAATTCATCTCCACCACCCTCGAAGAGGGCACCACGTCACTAGACCCTCTTCTTTCATCCACCCCACGCACCGCATTAAAATCACCAATAACACCACAATCCATCAACAAAAGTATTTTTAATCAAAACTAAATTTGCCCATAATCTTTTCTTAGCCGGAAGGTCACATTTAGAGTACACATTCACCACCAAGCATCTCTTCCGATGAACACCCCACTCCAAACACACGCACACAAAACCTTCTCCCGTGAACGATAAAAGCAAGGTAGAATTAGACTTCCTCCATATCGAGAGTATTCTCCCACTATTTCCCACGGACGGTAGATAGGCTCAATCACAATCATCCCTGCCCCAAACATTATGGCACACCACATTAGAAATAGCTTCAAGTTTAGTCTCTTAAATAGCCACAAAATCAACATTATGATTTTTCACAAAATCCCTAATCATGTTCTTCTTCACCCTCCCCCCTAGACCGCGTACATTGTAGGACAACACAATCATGGAACACCATTTGATTTCCCCTTAACATCATCTTTCTCCACTTCTAACACTTCTAGCACAGCCAATTGATCAACCATTTCTTGATCCACCAGATTAAAGGAGAAGTCATCCTTCTTTTTCAAGTTATAGATCCTTGTCGCATCAAGCACATTTTTGTTCGAACAAACACCCAATTTTGGGGAGTCTGGGACCCAAGAATCTGACGCCTCCATTAGTAGTCTAAGACCAGAAGATGGCGATTGGTTGCCCCCCCCCCCCCCCCCCTTGACATTGGTCTCAAATGCACATTAGCATCATCTTTCACAATCGGATCCAAAACCGATGTCTGCTTAGAAGTCTCCCCATCACACTGCAACTTAGACCCCCCCACCATGCAAACTACCCTTACGTTTCAAGGCCTCCATAAACTGGAAGCATTTAGGAGTACCATGCTCAAAGGGAAGCTTCTTCTTAACTATTTTCTTAGTTAACCTCCTCTTATTTACAACCCCTCTATTTAAAGAGAAGTCTGAGATTGTTTCCTTCGAGTCCAAGCCCACTAATGGGCCCAATTCAGCAATGCTCAAGGAAGGCCCAACCTTATCCGCCACTAAATCCACACGTGCATCCTCCGAAGGCAAGGGCCCCACTTGTAAAATGGTTGGAATCTGATTAGTGGTTAAGGATCCCACCAATCCATGTGCCTCATCATAAGTTGGAGCTTCTTCCTCCCCCCTCTCGCCAAGTGTAAGCTTATGGGACCCATGTTCCTTCACCAAAAAACCCTCACCACACAACAAATGATTCTCTACTGCAGGGTCAATCTCATGTAGCCCCAAAACCTGACCAACTGAGATATTATTCCCCAAAAGGTCGTCTTTTCCCTGCACCTCCAAAAGGGGTTATCCCATCATCCCTTCATGTCCCCTGACACCAACCTATGGGCCCCCTCACCTACTGCAGACCCCTCAGGCCCATCACTCTCCACCTCCTCCCCATCGTCATCAGAAAACTGATCACCCACCGGCTGGACCTCCTCCTCACTCCGAACCGCCGCTGACCAAACCTTATCCACCTCTTCGTCCTCCGCCAGGGAGCGTGACCCACCGTCTTCCTCCTCATAATCCACCAGCATACCCATCTCCACCACCCAAACCTTATAGGTTGCCCTCATCACCTTGACACATCAACACTATTCTATCCTTCCCAACCTCTTGGTTGAGATGAGTAGGTTAGCTTCTTCCAGACAAGTCCTCTTCGTCGTTGGCACATCAAAGTCTATAAACTCTCCAAAGGTAGCACATAGTATTTTGAAGTTAGGTTCATCCCAAGTATGCAGAGGTAAGCCTCTAACCTGGATCCAAACCCTCCTTGAGTCGGAGACAAGTTGTGGTGTCCAAGGTCTGATGTCTGAGAAAATGGTGTCCCACCAGAGCTTCTTCTCCTTCATTGCCTCCTTCACCGTACCAGGAGCTGCACCCCTCAAGAGGAAACACTTATCCCCCATCGAAGCGACCTTGATTCCCCTCCAGCCTTCCAGAAACAAGCTTGTTTGTAGAGACTTGACATCCATAAAAAATTTGAGGACACCTACATAACACAACTGCAGCTCCTCCATAACCTCCATGGACGACACCAAATCAATCACCGACGTCGACTCTTGAGTAGCACCGGGATATCTCTTCAAAACCTCCCTGAAAGATAAACTTTCCTCCACCTTACTCTTCCCAGCATAAGATCTAGTGTTATGTTGCTCCTTACCACCTTTCTCCTCCCCCTTCGCCTCCATCCTACCAAACTTAGCAATATTAACCTTCAACCTCTTCTCACCCCACCACACATCTTGTAGATCTGCCTCCAGGGCTATCACGTCCACAACTTCTCTGAACTTCACAAAGGCAGAACGCCTGTTCCACCTATCCAGTCTCCGTGGTAGAAACACCTCACCCACACGTCCAAACAGAAGAAAAAGCTTCCACAAGTCACCATAAGCAACCTCTTCTGGGAAATTTGAAACGAAAAAAGAGAAAGTCACCTTATCCAGATGCCAACCACCGCTAGGATACGGTGGCGCCACCGTAGCTCTCCTCTCTAAATTTGTGTCCCTCTTTGCCCCATATGGTCCTGCCCCCTCTCTTCGCACACTTTCTCTCTCTTCTTTCTCACTCATATGAAATAATTCATTATTTTAATGTTACCGTCGCTAATTAATAAAACTTACTTTCCTTGCTAGCTTTGTTAAGGTGATTTGAAGGTCAATTATTATATTCCCCTGCGTGATGTCAACACAAACAAAAAAAATTGATGGCCAATGGAAGATAACGATACTAGTGTCATTGGTCAATATTACATGATCTCAAATTGAAATCAGTCAAACTCACAATGAGTATGAACTCTTGCGCCAACAGTTGACTTTGGTCCAAATTCTAAGCCTCAAGGAAACGTGATGGCATGCTATTTGCTAGCTATCTGTTAATGATGGTTGTGGTAGGGACGAAAGGGTTGATGAAAGGAGCAGTGTGGTATGTGCTAATATTGCTATGCATGAACCATGCCAGTCTGCATCTGTTTAATTGCTTTATTTTATTTTATTTTTTATGAGTTATTATCAAATAAATTAGCTTTTTTTTTATAAATAAAATCAAATAAATTAGCTATTTTGGAGTTTACAACACTTGTATACCTCACATCAACTATTTGTGCTAGACCTTGGTTATACAACTATTTTCACTTTATTCAATAAGTTAATTAATTAGTTTACTCCGAAGTTGTGGCTACTAATTTAAGAAACGCCATTTTTAAACTTGATTGCAAGTAAGTTGTTTATCAAGTAGATAATATAAAATATAATGCATTTGAATATAGTTTATCATAGAAATTTGTAGAATCATTATTCAGTGTTGTTTTTACTATGTGACAAGTTGATGGTAGCACGCATACCTTAGAAAGGGTGTATATGTCTTATGCTCCTCACAGTGTCTTTCATTTTCCTCTTGATTGTATTCGCAACATATAATTCATAACCAAGATAAAATTACTATATTCACACTTAAATACCAAAGGACACTACCACAGGTAGCTCTACCGTTATGCTGAGATTTAAGGCAAAAGATGATAGTATATGATATATCTGACCTTAATTATATGCAAAAATAGGTAAAAGGAAATTAATGATATATTTAATTTAAAATTTGAACAAAATACATCAATTTTCTTTGTCTTGTTTTTTCTTATAACTAAGGTCAGAGAGAATACAACCCTAACGCAAATATAGAATGAGATTTACAACAAAAAAGACAGCCACAAAACTCAAAATTAACAAATACTCTTAGGAATGAAAGGAATGTTGAAGTTACTTCATACAAATACACCCCAAAGGATCCAAAACGATTTCTCAAAAAGAACCTCAATTTGCTCCACAATGACCACTACTTCATATAAATAAGAAAAGATGCACTTATTCTTCACTTCGCTTCCATATTTGATTTTGAAAGAAAGATTAATGAAAGTTTCTTAAGCTTAGTGGAGAGAGAGAGAGAGAATGCAAGTACTTAAGGGTAATATCATCTCCATTTCTCAAAGAAATGGAGTCTTCAATTTATAAAAGAAACGAAGATTTTAACTGCAAGTTACCAAAATAATCTCATCATAATTAAAGGTCAAGTGAATTTTACTCATTGAGAAAATAATATCAACTAAAGGATAAATCTCTGAGAAGAACCTAAATTTAATTTTTTCTTAAAACAATTCTTGGTCACGTTTTATTTATCTTTCCATCAAACTTTAATACCAAAAAAGATCTTTACTATTTAAGATACGGTGATAAACTAAAGAGAGTAACTTATTCCACTATACTCATCACCGTTGATAAGATGTCGGAAGATTTACTAGCCAGGCTGGGATTTGCAAGATGGATGGAAGCATTGCTTTGCTTGCAGATTCTTGGACATAAACTTAATACTACTGATTCATAATAATAACATAAACTAATTATTTAATTGAGGGAGTGATGAGAAATAGTAGCTGGCTCACTACGGTAGTGTACTGGAGGGTGTATTTGACTAGTTGACTCTTTTCACCAATAATTGTTCTCTTTAATGCTTGCACTAACTTTCACACACTCTCAATTCTTCTTGTTTCATAAAGTCAGCATTAGATCTTGAAAAAAAGAATCCGAAGCTCCTGACAAGCTAGCAGCATGCTTGTTTACCGGGTTCAGTCCTTTGAACTTTGAGTTATATGATATGATCGTATTATTTTGAACATTAATTTTTACCATTTTAATGAAAAATATTTTAATGGAAGTTTTTTGGTTGACTACTTTATAATACACACAATCTCATTATGCCAATTTAAAATAGTTACTTAGATCATAAGATCTAACTCGATTCAAAGTATTGATATTGTTAGACCGAACATTTTCATCTAAATTTGTATTTGAGACTTAATTGTGAGTAAGTAGTGTTTGTCACTTCGTCTACATACCAACAAAAATTATCCGTCACTATTTCTTTGAAAATAAGACATGTTATATTACATATTCAATTTCCATAAAAAATATATATTAATCTATAACATTATATTGCTCAAAAACGTTTCCTCTCGTGGGTGCAAACAAGACAAGCAGCCATTGATGTGTTTGTTTGATTGAGCATTTGACAAACATGATTTTCCATGAAGTTGGTTTCTTAAAAATAAAATAAAAAAGTGAAATGTAAAATTGAGCTAGTCTAATAATTAAATTTGAAGTTGACTAATTTCTTATTGACTATTTGTATTCCAAAAGTAATTATAAAATAAAAATTAGTGTAAATTGATGTGCTCAATTTTGTACCCAAAAAAAAAGAGTATTTTGCTTTTTCGAAAGAAAAAAACTTTTTCATTTTGGGAAAAATAGAAAATGTTTATCTTAACTTGCTAATAAAAAAAAGGGAGTCACAATCATTTGTGATGAAGAGAAGATGAAATGTTGGCTAGAAATGATGTGTTTTCAAGAAGAAATAAAAACAATTGATTTAACAATTTTATTGCATACATAAAGAGCGTTGATATATGACCACGGTTAGATTTTCCTTTGACGGACTGCAATAGATGATTGATATAAAAGTGATTTATCACGGTACAATTGAATAGTCGTGATACCATTGTGACCAACTTTCGCTATAATTAGCATTTTGCTTACGTAAAATATAGACAATTGCTCACTTCAAGAATCTTTTATCTTGTTAGCAAGTAAACTTAACACAAATTTAGAAAATAAAAATAAAAAAGGTTTTCACAAAGTAAACATCCATGTATATTTCCCACATAATTCACGTCACTTTTTTAGAAGAGGCAAAATCAATTATGGTACAAATTGAACAAGAATCCAAACACACATACAAAAATGGCTCTCTCGACTCATGTACTTCTTCTCCCACATAGTCAAGAATCTAGCGGAAAAAAAAAAGGCAGAGGGAGATAGAAAAATAAAATGCAAAAGTGATTATATATTGATCTTGATGAGGCAGAATTTATGATTTCACTCTTTTCTAAGCTAAAGAAAACATATGACATACTCCATATGAAGAAAACATAATTAACATTGTATTACACAAAAAACACCATTGAGTTTCCTTGTAATTTGTATCAATATTTGATCATAAGAGAAGGAATGGTTAAAAGGGTTTGTTTTTCTCTCCCAAACAAACGCTTCCATGTTTTCAATTGACTCACAACATGTCCATGAATGCCAACTCTTGCTGCAGACACACTTGACATAATTTTCTTTCTAAGCCTCCTTAACCTCTTTCCAATCTTCACCTTCAACTTAGATATTTTGATTCTAAGACATGATGCTTTTCTACGAGAATTTCCTTGTTCCAACACCTTGTAGATCAAGAATTGTGCTCTTCTATGGATTAATTCTTCAGGATCTTCTTTATCCATCTTTGAGTATGAGTATGGTTTCCTAGAAAGAGCCATTTTTTCTTCAATGTATTTTTCTTCCTCCCAAGAATTTTTTTTGTTGATACAAATTTTCTCTAAGAAGAAATTAAGAAAGAAGAAGAGTTAGATGTGGATTTGGATTTGGCTTATGATGACTACTACAATATATAGTAGATAGATTTTGAATTAATATTTGTAGTATTTTTTTAGGGGGGTGCAAAAAATATTAAGGTGGGGTCATTCTAGGATGTCATATGGTGATGAAGAAGATCATGTGCACCAATTATGTGTAACAAATAATGGAGATTATATTAACTATTAAGGGATGCCCCTGAACTGGCTTACATCATTTCGTTAAATTTAATTCATGCCCAATGGAACCTGCCTTAGAAAAACATAGCTAAATTTATAACTAGTGCCAATGCCACCTCAAAATGTAATTTAATTTTAGTGAATAATGTTGCTATCCTTTCATTTCTTTCTTTGTCTTTTGGCTGCTAAGTAAAACTCGCATGAAATGTGACAAAATAATTTGTTAATTTATATTATCCACTACTAATCTCAGGGTTAGCAACTAATTCTTTTGTTGTTTAATTAGTTCTTGTTAGGAAAATGAAAGTTTATAGATTGATTTTGAACACTATGATGCGAGATTAATATTTAAGGGTGGCAAAGTTAGTTAAAGGAATGACATCATTGACATCTAAAATGCTAATTTAAATAAAGGTACGTTGAGAACAATAATTCAATATAATATGTCTATAGTAAACATTTAATATGGTAACTTCAACTTCCACTCTCCCTCTTACTTCTTGGTTCTTGACCTATAAAAAATTAATAAATATTTTTTTAACTATTTATTTATTAATTCATCATTTTAGTCCCACAATAATTTAAGGGGCTAATTTGATAGTATAGTATGATGAAATAATTTTTGCATAATTTATATTTATTACTTATTAAATAAAACTATCTACATTTATTTACTTTTTAAATAAAGCTACGTTGACCACAATAATTCTGTATAATATAACTATTAAAACATTTGAGACATGTAAACATCTGTATGACTTTGTATTTCAAATATGTATAAAGTATGATGACACTTTGCCTACTTCTAAAACACTTGATGCATACGTTTGAAAAACATTACTTTTGAGAAAATAACTATTGAAGCTTATTTTAAAAGTTAAAGGATAATTTCATCAAATTAAGTAAAGTAACCAAGATTACATTGGTCATAATGTAATTGGATTCGGGCCTCTAAAGCATTAATCTATCAAATTCGAATTTGGTGGATAAAAAAACAGTAGGGAGGGAGACTTACATTGTAGTAAAATGGATATGAATTTCAGACACTTTAAATCTGAAGTCCTGTATATATCAGATACATATCAGATGTTAATATTTTATGGATACTTGTTGATACGCATCTTAAAAGTATAAGAATCATTTATTTTATTTTAAAGAATATTTTACCAGATACATATCAAATACTTTAAAGATATTCAGGAGTGCGTATCTAGAATAGGTATCTATATGATACATGTGAGATATGTGGAATGTTAGAGGCACTCTCTTTTTAACATTTTCTTTGACATTCATTCTTTTATTGGAGAATCAATACCCAACATTTTAAGTGGAATCGATTTCCAATGTGTGAAACTCGTTATGATTTAAGCCAATAAAAAAATAATTGTTGGAGAGAGTGTTGCTAACACTACTCTATGAGGTGAAGATGTTCAAAGATGGGAGATTAAAATGATATATATATATATATATATATATATATAGACACACACACATATGAGACTTGATTAGTTTAAATTAAACAAAACTTATTTTGAGTTCTTTTCATGATGTTTCTGTCAATATTCTTTAATATTAGTTTACTTGTGTATAGTTTTTATTTTGTTGACGTATTTAGGTCTTTTCGTATCCTAAATATCAAAAATTTCATGTATCTAATTATCCATGTCATATCGCACCCACACTCATGCTACCAATTCAACATTCATAAAAAAATGATCAATCAAATATCCTCTTTAAAGTTGATGTAGCATTAAATTTTAAAAAAATAATCCATTAATTAATACATAATTTGAAGGAAAAAATACATATTGAGGATAAAAATTAAAAAAGAAGGTATAGAGAGTACATAAGATGTAGTGTGAATGGCATTCCTTTTCGTCCTATCACCGACTCAGAAGAGGCATAACTCTGCCATCGAAGAGGATGATATTTTTATTTCATTTTTTTCCATATGAAAAGAAGCATGAAGTTTCTAATCGTTTTGCTAGTTGTGCTGGTTGCATTCACGTGATAGAAGCTCGAGTCAATGTGCAAAATGACATAGAACACACCATAATTGCCACCGGCATGCGTTGGAATCTTTGAATAATACCCATCAAAAATTTATTCATTTTTCTTCTATTTGAAATTCATAGTCTAGTTTAGCAAAATTGCTTGAAGCTAAAAAAAACAGAAAATGATATAATTTGTCACTATAAAGGGTGGGAATAGACCAGGCCGCCCGTTAGGGGTCTATGGCTCGGTCTACTAAAAGTCCGGCTTGGTCTAAATCTTTTAATAAATGAGCTAAGCTTGAGCTTTTTAAAAAGTCTATTAATTTAATTAAGCCGAACTTAGGCTTATAAAAAAGCTTATCAAGCCTATCAGGTCGGTCCGTATATGAGTGTATTACATTTTTTCACATCTATTATTTATATTTATATATGTCAAAAACAATTATTGATCCTTCAAATTCTCATACCACAATTATTTTTTTTTCATTTTTTTTTATTTCGTATTAGGGATACAACACAACTTTTGATGTTTCGTACTGTTTGAAAGTTTGTTAAGTTATCATATAAGACTCATATGGTTATTTGTTTTGTGTGAACTGTTAAGACTTGCTACTGATTATTCTTGAGTTTCTAACCATCTATAAATTTTACAATTGTGATTTATTAGTTTAATTTGTATCTAATTAATGTTGATCTCTATATTAAATATGTTGCACAAATTGAAAGAAACAAAAATTGATGAACATACTCTGTTTGAAAATTGTAACACAAACTAGGTTTTTAAACATGCTAATATGCCAGACCAAACTTTTAAAAAGGTCAGGTCAGGATTAAAATAAAGTCTTTGACAGGTAAAAGGTCAAGGCTTAGGCTTAGGCCTTAGTTTTTTCAACTAAGCCTAGCCTATTTAAGTAAAGCCCGGCTCATTTACACCCCTAACTATAACCATGGATGTTGCAACAACTAATATAAAAAGAAATGCTTAATTGATCCAAAAAAATTTAATGATAAATGTTAATAAATTACTTTGTCATCGTAAGCTTTTGTTTTAGGCAGAGGTTTAATTCAACACTGTATATATTAATATATTTTTTCTCTTTATTTTGACGTCAACATTTATTCAATTTATATTTTACTTATTTTATGCAGAGTTTAGGATTGTGTTGTAATAATAACAGCTCTCCAATGTAAAAGAGAGTGAAAAGTGATTAATTTGATATATTAAGGTGAAGAGTACAACCCACCCAACAAACTAAAGTCAAAGTCTTTTTCTTTTCTTACAAAGAACAAGGTGAAGAGTATTGATCCAAAATTGAGTGGGTCGGACTTCAAAATTGAGTAGATCGGACTCCGATTAGAATATCGATATGTTAGTTTATGATTTATTAGACTAACTCATAAATTTGTTGATCAAATGAAGATAAGTTTCTCTCTTTAACTTATAATTTTAGAAAAATGCTAATTAATGGGACACTCATTAAGAAATCAAACATAATTGTACTTATATCGGATGTTGTTCGATCTACTCTTTAAATACATAAAAAAATGATGTTTTCAACTTAATTTTTTTTATTTCTTCAACTAGAGTTTCTAAGACACCGGTTAGTATAACCTCTTTTATATTATATCCCAAAAAACGTCTAAGGTATTAACATTAGCTTCTCTTAACTTCCCGAAACATGTTGACAACAATAAGAGAATCAAGCCTCGTAGAATAGAGATGTACCTCAACTTGTAAACAAATTTGACCTAATTAACAATGCTCCAGAGCTCGGTTATTACTAAAGTTGGCTCTACTAATGTTAAAAAAACAAAACATAAAAAACTCAGATGCAAACGCCTCTAAAATCCCTAACAAGCTCGCCACAAGATGCAAGCCATATACTCTCAATATGATAACCATCCCACATTGAGCTTGAAAGCATTAATAGGTGAGGGATGCCACTCAACATTAACTTCATGCTTGTAACCCACAAGCTAGGATAGAGACCAGAAAAAAGATGATGATGATGGATGGAGGTAAGCTTATCTTTCAAAAGATTGCATGAATTGCTCAAGATTGAAGGTCGTTTTTGAGAAAAGTAATCCATTGATGTCAACTATGCCATTTTTAGCTCTGTTGATTCTTGTCCCCCTTGGATTTTTTTAACTTTGCCACCAAAGAACTTGGTGTTTCTCAGTCTCCTTTCTGCTGATCTCCATATCATATCATTCACAACCCTTTATCCAGTGGCCGAGCCAGAAATTTTATGAAGTCTAGGTAAAAAAAATTATCGCAAAATATAACGTGTTAAGAACGTTAAAACATAGCTATATACAAAAAATTATAAATTTCCATCAAACGGCAAATTAATTATGAATTTTTTAAGTGTCAAAAACTCAAAAAACAAAACAACGAAAATCTCAAACTATAAATCAAATTTTAAACTCACTATTTGCAAAGACATCTATAAAAATACACAAAAAGGATCGGTAAAATTTCATAGCATTTCAAAGATGTTTCAATTATTTTGGTTTTTCAACCTAACATGTAAAATTGAAACTTTTTTCAACCTAAACACGTAAAATTGAAATTTTGACTAAAACAATATAAGAACCTTCACAATGAAATTTTTTAGTTTTTAAACGGGATACAAATTAAATACAAATTAATTATAAATTGTGTAAGAATATCATAAATTCATAATTAATTTGTCTAAGAAAAAAAAAATTGTGTAAAGCTATATCATGTATAATAGAGTCTCAGTTTTAACAATTTATAAGCATCACACGTTAAACAGATTATTAGTCGCAAAGAAAAATTACAACAATGCACATATTTCTTGAACAGGGACAAAGACACGTATTTGAAGCACAAATGTTAAACAGAGTACTCGAGTAAAATAGTTCATTATGATCAGAATCGATTATAAAATACGAAAACTAACAATTTTAGCTTCATTTCAAAATTAGAAAATGGGTTTGTTAATTCTGAAAAGCAACGAGTTTTATTCTGCATCTTAACGCTTTGAATTTTTTATTGGGTCGTCAAATGAAAATTTAACACAAGCTAGCTGAGTATTGATCAGAGAACAGCATAAGTTTAACACAATAGATAGCTAATATCGTCAAAAATCTAAACAACAAAAAGTAATCAGCAAGCAAATTTAAAGGGATACAAGAGCCTTTGGTAAAAATCCAATGTTACTAGCAATCAAATGGGGGAAGAGAGGGGAAAAGGATAAGAATCCTTATTCCGCGAAGGGAAAAGCAACTCCATCAAAACAGTACTGTCACAGGTCACAAATTTTTAACGGCAAGTTTTTAGCTGTATCCCATTTGCTGTTGTTGCTGCTGTGGGTGTTGATAACCAGGATACCCCGGATAACTTCCATACACGTTGGGATCCTGTCCAGCAGGAGGAGCAGCGTAACCATAATTTTCATAACCACCCTGGGCATAACCATAATATCCACCAGCAGCAGGGTAACCACCCTGGGTTGGATCTTGCTGAGTCTGAGAACAAAAGCACGGTCATAAAAAAAGAATTGGAATAAGCTTTTGATGCCAAACTAGCCCAGAATTACAAGGGTTGGGTAATATATTACTACCTGTTTGTTTGAGGGAGTGCGTCCCCATGAAAGGCGGACATTTTGTCCACCCAATAAAGTTCCGTTCAAAACACGGATTGCCTCTTCTGCACAGCTCCTGATGCAAGAAAAATGAAGGCACAATCTTAGTACAACAAAGACTGGAAAAAGATCTAGCACATATTAGAAATAACAAATAGAGAGTAATATTACCTGTCTGAAAATTGGACAAACCCGCATCGCTTGCCTGATGGAATCTTCACATGTACTAGTTCACCATATTGGGTGAAAACTTGCCTCAGATGATCGTCGGTGACATTTGGGTCCAAGTTGCCAACAAAAATCTGCAATGAAAAGATAAGTCACAAACAAGCAGCAAACAAAGCACCGTTTCGACATATTAAAAGAAGTACGCACAGTTGTGTTATTGGGATCATTCTCGCTTTGTCCGCCACTAGGGTTATACGAAGCTGCATTTCAAAATGAAAGTGAAGTAAAAAGATGAATTATGTGAATAGAAAATGAATTCAAAAACAAAGCCAAAAGGAAGACAACATATGTAAACTATTTATTTAATAACCAAAGGTGCAACTATTTATTTAATTCTTTGATACAGTACAACAAATCTCTTCGTTGGCATAATTTACGGCAAGCAAATTTTTAGGGAGCTGACTCAGAAGCATTTGACTTACATTTTCATGCATTGGAAACCATCAAATAAAAAATTACACTACTTAACAACTGAGATCAAGTTATACATACAGAACAAAGAACAGAACGGAATATATGGTAAAATATTAAGATAAAGATCGACTAGAAAATGACCCAATTTACCAGGCATCCATATAAATCAAGTTCAATACATAGTTGTCTGTTAAGTAGTCACAATTTTGCACTGTTATGACCGCTCGGAAAGGACCAATAAAAGGGGCGATATGAAGAAGACTGGTATAAATTACCCACAGATTCATCACATCAAACTCACAGTTAGAATATCAGAGTGATACACAGGGGCTCCACGCAATCAATCATGGGCCGACTCCAGAAAATCAAATCAGTCGTTGTAGTTTCAGAGAATGACCTCTTTCATTATTCTTAAACCAGGGCTCCATGCAGCATATCAGTTAGTTACTTGCTCACATATAACCTTATTTGGATATACTTTTACTCTGTAATCAGTTAGTTACTTGCTCACATATGCCTTATTTGGATATACCTTAACTGTGCTATCAATTTAATTTGAGTTTAACAGTTAGTCCTTTACTTAAAAATATTTGAATTATTGTATCATTCGTATGATGGATGGCAGAAATTTTTCTTTGCACAAATGAATGTTACAAATTGATTTTTGATTCCCAATTTGAAAATCATGGTCTTCAAATGAAAACCATGGTAGTCATATAACAGAAATCAATGAATATACGTCATAATTCAAAGTTGTACCCCATCTTTGAATATTCATTGATTTCTGTCAAACAGCTTATGGTTCACATATTATGCATAGACAAAACCTTTACACACAGATAAAAAGAATGAAAACCTTTAAACACAGATAAAAACCATGAAAATGATCATCTCTATAATATTTTCAGACTAGAAGGAACAAATAAGAATAAGAGGATCAAATATATGAGAAGAATGGGCAACAAATGGCAAACTACAATTTTAATTGCAATGCATTGTGCTCAGAAATAGGAAAAGAAAACAAACCTAACCATAATAAAACTACAAAACCGTGTTGTAAAACTTAACCATCCAGTAAATTGTGGTTTCTGTAGAATCAAAGCAATAAAAACTGGAACTCGACACTTTTTTCTTATGGACAGGTGAATGTAAACTGAAATAAATAAACATTTGACTGAAGACTTAGCTAAATGTAAATAAGATCTGCTTTGGCACAAGGGAAAGCTATTAAAGAAATTAAAGTTGTAGCCTGGAGTAAATTAAAGGAGCAAAGACTATGAATGATGGACTGAAAAATAAGTAAGCAGAGAAATTGCAAACTTAGAGTAAAAACTAAACCAAAAGGCGAAATGAAAAGAACTTGAAAATGTAGGTGAAAAAGAAAATGCCGCAAAAATATAACGGGCAAACATAAACATATAACTGACCTAAGCAAGGACATGCACTAAAATGGTAACCATTTCAGCTGAAATCAGTTCCAGGCTCCGAGATGACAGAGCCTCTTGACACCCTGCTTTGAGACAACAGGAGTTCTATAAGATTCTATTACTACATATGCAAAAATTTATTTAGCCCAATTTTTTTTAAAGGAAAATTGCAGGAAGAAACGACTGTGGACGGCAAATCTTCACGAGCGTAACCGAAAAGAATCATAACTTAAACAGCAGCATTCAGCATACACTACAAAAGGTAATTCGGTACACAAGACCTTGAATTCAACTAACCAACATCACACATATTAGTAAGGCAACTAAAGATAGACAACAATTTACCATTATGCAGCAGAACAAACATTCACAACCAGCGAAAGAAAAGCATAGATATAATTGACAAACCTTTAGGCTGAGTGGTGGCAGCAGGGTTTTTATTAGTGGCTGGTCCAATTCTCATGGGTCTTGTTGAACAAAGAACACCTTGCATCTCAGTCATAGCCCTCATCTGTTCACCCTCGTCAGCAAATCTCACAAAACCATAACCCTTAGACCTACCAGTAAGCCTATCAATCACAACTTTCGCCCCCTTCACCGAGTTATAACGAGCCCTAAAAGTCTCCTGAAGAAGGTAATCAGTAACATCTGCAGCCAAATCACCAACAAAAATGGTGTGATCAGGACCATCATCCTGCCTCGACGACCTCTCACCAGCACTGAAAGTTGCCCAATTCAGTCTGTAACTCTGACCACCATTCGGCATAATGGTTCCATTGTATGTCAGAAGCACTCTCTCAGCAGTAGCACGAGTATTAAACTCAATAAAGCCATAGCCTTCTGATTGACTAGTTTGCTTATTTCTAATCACTTTCACAGATGTCAACTGCAATACAAAATGACAAAACCCAAATTTCATTAACAGATTAAACAAACTACAAAACCAAAATTACAAAACCCAAATTTTAACAGAATAAAACACCTACAAACCAATATTACAATACCCTAATTTCAAAACAGAATAAAACAACTACAGCAATGACCAAACCTTATACCACAAAGGGTCTGTTAGGATTGCCTTATGTGATGTTATCTAGTGGCATGAGTTTTGTGATAATGTTTGCAAGAAATTATGAAAACAGCTTGCGACAATTTTCACAAACTTTTTCCGGCTTATTTTCATAAGTTCTCCAATATAGTTTTAAAAAACAGCTTATGACATGTGGAAAAAACAATTTAACTTTATTTTACATTTTTCTATAAAAAATAGCTTATAGCTTATATGATAAGAGCGAGCGTGTGCTATAAGCTGCAAATAAGCAGTTTATCCAAACAGGTCCTAGGTGGGGTCGGTAAATAGAATAAAACAAATACAAACCAATTAAACCCATAATTTCACTAACAAAATAAAATAACTACAACCGAAAATTACAAAAGCTAATTTCACAAACAGACTAAAACAACTACAAACCAAAATTAAAAACCCTAATTTCCAAACAGGATAAAACAACTACAAACAAAAATCAAAACCCAAATTTCACCAACAGAATAAAACAATCTTAACTTAAACACTTGCACCAATAATTAATCAATAAAAAAATGATTTTGATTTATAATTCAAATAACCACACAAAATAAAACCCTAATTCTACAATTAAAAGAGAGATTATACCTCGCCAGTGTTACCAAAGCATGTGTAGAGATAATTCTCATCCATCCAGTACTGCAAATCACCGATCCAGAGAGTACGGACCTCATCAGCGCTGGCGGGCTGCTGAGGAGGCTGGGCGGATTGGGCCGCCCACATAGCCTGCGGCTGTTGTGGTGGCATCATGACGAACGGCTGCTGTGGTGGTGGCTGTTGGTATTGTTGCGGTGGCTGTTGGCCCATGGTGGGAGGAGCCATGCCGTGTCCTGGTTGCATCATCTCTCTCGGTGAATCTGAAATTTCTAGAGAGAGAAAGAGAGAGAGACCAATTTTGTGCGAAGAGAGAGATAGAAAATTGGGTCTTGCTTTGTATTTAAAGAAGATTTTTCAAAACCCTAATTCGATGATGATGGTAAGGTTAGGTTGATATTTTTTGGATAAAATAATTTTTATTTTTGGTTTTGAATTGATTAATTGGTCGATTTTATCTCTTTGAGATGCGTTGGAAAGTCATGATTGGTTGGTGATAAAACATCCGTGTTTTGTGGACACGTGTAAATACTATGCGCTCTTGTTTTGCTTGTGCAGAAGAATCATGGTTGATTTGATTGATTTCCATTTTCAAACTACTCACTCGGTTGATGCACGATTATTAAGAAAATGATTAATTGTGTTGATTTTAATGGTAAAATTAGTATCATTTACTAAAACATCCTTATTAATTGAAGTTAGTGGAGTAGTTAAATTGGATAAAGTTCAATAAATAAGGGTATTATAATGGAAAAAAATAATAAATGTTGCATTGATATTCTAAAGTGACAATTATTTTGAGAAGAAAAAAAATGTGTAAAGAGACAATTATTGTGAGACGGAGAAAGTACTTAGGTACATAGTATTTGATGACATGATAAATGTTAATAACACGTCTTTTAACGCATTTTTTATGGGTTAAAATTTACACGAGATCACCACCAAATTTATACGACACTCGTATGATTTGACGGGACTCGTGTAAATTTTAATTAATCAAAAAAGTTGTGTTAAAATTTACACGAGACCACCACCAAATTTATAAGAGACTCGTATGATTTGATGGGACTCGTGTAAATTTTAATTAATCAAAAAAGTGTGTTTTGAAAAGTCTATGTTAAAATATTTTGTTAGCATTACTTTTGGTGATATTGTGACATTGATTAATCACAATGTCAAAAATATACATAAAATCTTATAAAAAAGAGAGAAGAAAATCATTTATGATATGTGGTTGAACTATGTTACCAAATACTATGTCACCTCAAGAGTTATCCTAATTTGTTTCTCCTTTACAAAATTTGAAAATAAAATTAGCAAAATTAACTAAATTGTAATTTTACGTGTTTAGATTAAAAAATAATTGATACTTGAATATTATAGTGCTCCCTCCGTCTTTATATGTAACACCCCTTTGTATTTTTCACATTTCTTAAGAAAAATTGTAAGTGTAATTAATGTGTCTGTTTTGTATGTTAATATTACCAAATTATCTTTTGTTTGTATGTGTATTAAATTTGACTTTTCATATTTCAAGACAAATTAGTAGTATTAATTAGGGGTATGTATAGGAAAAAATAATAAATGTATCTAGTAATCTAAAAAAGGGTTTAGATTTAGGGACAAAAAAAAAATCAAATGGGTGCTTAGATATATGGACGGATAGAGTATTTGGTTAATCCTTTTTATACGTTTTTATAGATGTCTTTGAAAAAAAAATAGTTTAAAATTTGATTTTTAGGTCCATGTTGTTTTATTTTATGAGTTTTTGACGCTTTAAAAATTCATAATCAATTGGTCTCATGTTGAAAAATTATAATTTTACCTAGAAAGGCATGTTTTAATGTTCTAAACTGACAGTAAATAATCATGAAAATAATTCATTTTTTATGTCACTCTCTTGACTTTACGTGTATATGGAAAAATATGACTTTTTTTTTTAGAATATAAAAATATGACATAAAAAATATGAATAATCTCAAATTATAAAGGTATATTCGGGTCAATTTGTCTATAAGTCCTAACTCGACTGGCAAATATCGAAATTGGAAAGCCCGACGTTGTGACCCAGGTTCGAACCCGAGACCTCACATTTGTGTGTGAGTTTAATTTCAGTAGCTTACCTCTTCATCTAAGACCCCAAAAAAAATGGTCAATTTAAACAATTAACGTTTAATTATTTTATTGGTCAAATAGTTTAGTGGTAAAAAAATTCATTTATTAAAGTGAATAAGTGAAGATTTCAGGGTTCGAACTACGAGCCACTGCTTACTGCAACGCCACTACCAACCGAGTTATGTTCATGGGACATAAATGTTAACTTTTTGATTTTGAAAATTAAATGTTTTGGTACTTTGTTATTCATATTAATGGAAAAAATAAAATATTGTCGTTTTCGTAAGGGTGTTGTAGAACTTTAATATTTTTCGTACATATAATCGCTTCTGAACTCAATATATGGTTTTGTAAATCAGTTTTTGAAAAAAAAATCTAGGGTTTTCCCCTAACAAACAAACAAACACTAACGGCGATTCCTAGTTTAAATTATCAAAGACACATCGCATTTAAATGTGTTGTCACATCACAAATGATAATCGATAGATTTAATTTTAAAAATTGACAAAAATAACAAACTAAGATTGTTGATTTAGAAACACGGAGACCAAAATCCTAAAATTTAAAAAAACATGGGAACTAACACTACGATAATTTTCTTTTATTTTTATTTTTGTTAAATAGCATATTGTCTAGAGCTCACATATCTTAGATGTGGAGAGGTAAGGTGCTTGGGGTCCGAACCCCGACTTCTGCATATTATTTTTTTTAATCAACAAATATTATTAGGCAAGGCTTAGTACAAGATGCACCAAACCTGCAAGGAGGAAAAAGAGTACAAAGGGTCTTAAAATGATACCCTCAACAACACCACTCGATAAAAAAAAACCTAAAGCACCTTAACCAAAACGAAAAGGGCTAAAACAAAACAAACTACAACACAATAAAACAACAAAACCAACACTGCTATGCTGCCAGCAGGACCAACAAAACATACACCATGCAACACCTAACCCCAGCACAAACCGCCCCTAAAAACAGGCAACAGAACCGCAAGCATGCATCTGCATAGAATCGAACAGCAAACAAAAAACAGCAGGCGGCAACATAACAGAACCCAAAACCATGACAGCAGAGCCAAAACCCTTCGCCCACAAAACCAGATGGCAGCAAGCAAATGATCGACCCCGAATCACCGCATCAAACATTCCCGAGGGCACCAACTCCATTCATAAAACATACACGCCGGAGTGCTACAACGACCCAACAACCACCGCCAAGTCAACACCTTGACCTCCTCTACTAGATCCTTCTAACTAACGTTCTTATTATTAAAGATAAAACCATTTATCGCCTTCCAAATCACCCATATTATCGCTTGCCAAATCATATGCAATCCATTCATCACTTTCTTATTAAAAGGCCCCCCACCCAACACTCCCAATGGACAAACAAGTTCGGTGGCATTACAAAGTTCAAATCAAGCCACACCATTAGATTAGACCAAACTTTCTTAGCCATATTACAATGAATGAAAAGATGCACCAATGATTCTGGAGCCGTCGCACACCAAATACAATTTGAGCCAATGTCCGGAGGTAAGCAATTCATTTTCACCAAATTCACCCTAGTTGGAATCCGATCGAGAAGGGTCTTCCAAACCAAAGCTATCACCTTCGAAGGAGCCCCGAACTTTCAAATTTAGCGGAAAACTTTTCTCTCTCCTTCCGACCGCACCACCTCCCCTATCCCTCTCCCTTCCAACTTCAAATACAAGGACTTCACTGAGAAAGTATCTTTATCCCCCAACTTCCACCTCCAAATATCATCATTTAAGTTCCACACAAAGTCGTCCAAATCACCTAATAACTCCATAAGAAGGTTGTTTTTCCACACAAACAATTGACACCTCCAACTAAAGCTCCACCTCCCTCCACTTGCATTCGTAGTCCACATGTCTTGTACCGTCGCCTCTTGATTATTAGCAATAGAGAAAATTCTTGGATATTTAAACTTAAATGACACCTGTCCTCTCAAAGGGACTTTCCAAAAGCTAGTCAAAGCCCCATTTACCACTTTCCTCACCACCTCCTCATTAAACCAATCCACTTCCTCCCCTTTTGCAAGAGACACCGCATTTTTCCACCACCTCAAAGCATTACTTGGCCACCCGCTAACGCCTCTTTCCACTAATTCACACACCTTATGCCCGTATCTTTCAACAAGAACATCCATCCAAAGGGCAATATCACCTTGAAGCAACGTCCATCTCAACTTGGCAAGAAGACATAAAGTAACCAACCTCACGTCTCTAACCCCAAGACCTCATGCTCATTTGGTTGACAAACTACCTTCCAACTTACGCAATTAATTTTCCTACACCCTCCGTACCTCCTTAAAGAAACTCCCTTTGGATTCGTACAATCTTCTTCATGACACTAACCGGCATTTTGAAAAAAGAAAGATAGAAAATCGGGATAACATTCAACACATGTAATATCTCTACTGATTGAGTTAAGCTCGTATAGATGTCTTTCATTTCTATGTTTCTTGTGCATGTTTATTTACAATTGATGTAATATCTGTTGGAACAAGGGTGTTCAGCAATACCACATTTAGTTTTGATGATAACAAGGTATTAAAAATTGTCAATTGGATATGCTAATATTTGTTTAAGTGTGCAGGATCTTAGTGAAAGATTTTAATCTTAGAAAGCATTTTGTAAGAACAAATGAAGAGAAAAATTCTCTAAGAAGCTTGTTTCGAGAGGTTTTGAAGTCCAAGAGAGTCTGAAGAATCATCAGAAGCTGTTTCGAGAGGTTCTGAAGACTCAGAGAATCTGAAGAACAAAGAGAGTCCGAAGGAGCTGAAGAGAGTCTGAAGCTCGTCAGAGTCTGAAGTTCTACAGAGAGTCTGAAGACAGCAAATTGAAGATTTGCTTAGAAGTTTTTCTGAAGGCATTTTGATGCAGAAGAAACGTTCGTTTGGAGTAACGGCTAGCTTCAAGGTCAACTTGAGCATGGGATGCTTAACGACAAGAATGCAGGAATAGGACAGAGTATTTTGTACGAACTCTGTTTCCACTACTCCACTACCTCGTACATTTGAAGCTGTGTCCACCGGTATTTCGCCTCAAAAGGAATGAAATTCAAAATCTGTATTGAAGGACGATTACCATATCAAGCAACAGATCAACAACATTTGATCAAGCTTCTAGATGACTCTGTGATGTGTTGGATTGTCTCAACGTCTCTTTACAACGCCTATATAAAGGGAGTGAAGACTCAGAGAATAGACTGCTGACTCTGAATGTTTTATTAAGCTATTTGTTATTCTCCCTAAGTCACAAAAACACATCTAACTACTTGGAAATTCTTACAAACTTTATATCATAAAATTTCCAAGTTATTCAGAAAACAGAGTCTCTTTGTTTTGTAATTGGAACACGTTTGATTGTTTATCAAGTGTTTAAATTCTATTCAATTTTCTGTAAATTGTGTTAGAAGTCTCTTGCCTGCGTGCTTGAGCATTGGAAGTCTCTTGGGTGTGTCCTTGAGCAAAGAAGTCTCTTGCTTGTGTGCTTGAGCATTGGAAGTCTCTTACTGTGTGTTTGAGCAACTTGTAATTGTTGATTACATTTTAATGAACTCTCCTTGGAAGTACAAAGGGGGACATGACTACTTCCGGTTTGTGGAAGGAACCTGTATAACTGCTTATGTTCTCTCTTTCCTTTATCTCTTTACTATTTCCGCTGCTACAGACTCTGATCTTCCATCAGGTCCTGAACTTGTTCAGACTCTGATTATGGAAAACAGATTCTTACTCTTTTAGAGTTGCGAAAAAGTTAACACAATTCAACCCTCCCTTCTTGTGTTTTTCTCACCTTGAATATCAATATGTTAATTTGTTAATATTTACGATGTGGAAATTGAACTTAGATCACCATAACTCTTCCACTGTAACATAAGTCTTTTTTTCTTTCTTTTTGAAGGGTGACCTAAGTCATATGTCCTGCGCATATTAGTATGACTCTTTAAAACCAACTACAATATTAATTTAGCATCTAAACTATCACTCTCTCGAGTTTAGCATTTAAGAAATTCATCAATTTAATTCTTAGGGGGTGTATTGGATTATGATTCTAAGAGATTTTAAAAGACTTTTTTATCATGAAAAAGTCTCGTAGTATTCAATCAAGACTCTTTCCAATTTAAAAAAAGTGTTGTGGTATTCAATCAAAACTCTTTGCAATTTAAAAAAAGTCTTGTGGTATTTAATCAAGACTCTCCATCATTTAAAAAAAGTTTTGTGGTATTCAAAATCATTCAAATTTCGAAGGATTGTTTAATAAATCAGATTTTGATGGATTTTGAGAGATTTTCTAGTGAAATTTTAGCATAAAAAAGTCTTTCATGAAAACATAAGATTTCTTAGGATTGTTTTTTCTTTTATTTTATATCTCTCTCCCCTCTCACATCCCTTCTTTCTCACTCTCTTCTTCTCTATTTCTCTCTTCCTTCCTCCTCTCTCTTCTCTCTCACTCTCTCGTTTCCCTCTCTCTCCTCCCTTCTCTCTCTCGCAAGCTCTCCCGTAAAAAAAAGTGAAATAAATAAAATAGTCTGCATGGAGATTTTGTGAAAGAGAGTGTGTTATGATCATTTTTTCAAGGAGTCCTTGAATTTTCATAAAATCTATTGAAATCCATTAAAATCATTTCAAATCCTTTCAAATCTTACGAATTAAAACCTGCAAAGTCTTTTAAAATCATCAAAATTCTTTTAAACAAAAATTGTCCTTTAAAATCCTAATCCAATACACCCCCTTAAAGTTTTAAGAAAAAATTACATCCGAATGTTATATAATTTAGAGATTAGGTGTTATATTTATTGTTTAACAATTAAATTCTATCAAAATAAAATTAGGAGATCAAACTAAAAGGATAAAGATAGTTTATTGTTATTAATGGATGATTTGTTGTTGATTTAAAAGAGATCACTTTTTTACCGTTGATTATATCGGTGGCACTGATTTTCCAAGCACACCAAATCCAAAATGAGAACAGTCGCAGTCTATATGACATTCAATCCAATTCCTCCTAAAAACGACATGAATCAAAATCGAGTGTTTGAGGTGAAATTTGGTAGCTGTTGAAAAAACATTTGTTTTCTTTTTTTCTTTATTCAACATTTGTTTCTGGTTTATGCTTGATGCAAGAATTGAATTGAATATGCATTTTTGTGTTATTAAGGTTAATTTCAAGTGTATGATAGATTAGTGTAATTTAAAAAATGGATTTGCATTTGAAGAGTTTGTTTGATAGATATCAGGAACAATTTGGTTGTGGACCAGGACTTGGTCCTGGATCTGGTACATGTTTGATGAA
Organism: Medicago arabica; assembly: GCA_946800305.1. Classification (NCBI taxonomy): domain Eukaryota; kingdom Viridiplantae; phylum Streptophyta; class Magnoliopsida; order Fabales; family Fabaceae; genus Medicago; species Medicago arabica. The sequence continues at coordinate 9,406,911 of OX326971.1, read as the reverse complement.
AATTGATGGCATTGTTCCAAATTTCATTAGATCTATATACAAAGCTTCTGCAGCTTTATATAGAACTGAACCATGGAAAAGGCTGCGTCCGGGGCATTATTTCGGAATCCGGGTTGGAAAGGATTCTGATTGGTCTGCCAAGAAACAGCCTTTTCCGTGTGTTCAGTTCGTTGGAGGTGATGGAGGGGATATTGGTTTTTATATGTATAGATCGGAAAACGATGCTAAGAAAATGACGGGTTCTAGGGAAATTATTCGTGTTCCGAATGTTGAGGTTTTAAGGGTTACTTTTGAAGTGGAGTCTTTGATGTTTCCTTCGAACCGAAAAATGATTAAGTCTCTGTCGCTTGAAGTATCGGGGAGTGATAGATTTCCTGTTATTGATGTTGCTCGGTGCACGGTTGCTGGTGATCTTAGGTTTAGAAATCCAACTCTTGATGAGCTTAGGTATGTTTATGCTTTCATGAAGGCTATTTGTATGGTTCATCCTTTACTTCTGGTGGATAGGGATGGTGGTTCCAAGTATTCGACAATGGCGTGTTTTGAACCTTTTATAGAGACTGTTGATGTTCAGTGGCCTCCAGAAGTAACTAAGGGAGGTTATGACCTTGTTGCTGTTACTGTCTCACATCCACCTGGTCAGGCATATGATGAAAAATCTAGTAGTGTGAGTGCTGGTTCGACGCCGACTAAATACGTAGAACCGCCCAGGGAGGACACTTTCAGCGACGCAATTGGATACTCAAGTACTGGTTTGAGACAGTGTGCAATGTGTGAGAGAGAAGTGTACGGAGAACAATCGATTTGTTGCGGCAGATGTAGAGCTGTTGTTTATTGCAGCTCAATCTGCCAGAAGCAAAACTGGAATGACACACACAGAAGCTTGTGTGGACTTTACAAGGCCATGATGGAAAGGGAAGAAGAATTAGCCATAAATATTTTCTTGTTCCCATGTTCTGCGGACCAACCTTGTAAATGGCTTGAATCATTAGATATTCACCAAAAGGGTATGTGGAGGAGAAAATGTAGTTGCTACTCTCACTGCCCTTTCGGTCTCCTTCCTGTGAAAGGCGGGATCCATGAACAATGGGGTGAACTTGATGACATTGAGTATCCTCATGACTCTTCATTCAATAACCATTTTGTCTCAAGCCCGTTACTTCTCTCAGGTTGGTCGGAGTACTACAATCTTCGCTCACTTCCGTTTTCAAGTCCTGTTGCCGACATACTCTCGCATCCATTGACTGTGTATCACATACTAACTACTCTTAATATAAGCTCAAAGAACCTTATACTGAAAGGGAAGGAAGTGATTATTCATTACCTTGGACCCGAAGGCGAGTTAGATTGGATGCCAGCATTTGCAGAAGTAGGTCACTTACTTAATGGATTGGGAAATGTACAAATAGTGATGGTAGGACCAGAAGTTCCAACAAATTTATCAGGCACAACTTCAGGAATAGGTGGCAGAGTAAGAGTGAATCTTGTGAGAGGTGTCTATCAGGTGGAAGCTTCATACCTACCGTCTCCACATGTTGTTATTGCTCTAAATTCTAGATTAGAAAATTATTCTAGTTGGAGTGGAGCTCTTGATTTGATTAAATCAATTGGTGTGCCTGCTTTCTTCACCGATCAATCTGAAGTTGCATGTGTGAATGCTAAACAAGTCCTACGTAATGCTGGACTGCACGTTACACATCCGGTGACTCCAAATCCTTTTCGTTCGCCTGTGAAAAACCTCATGCCTTCTAGCAATCTTCCTTCGTACAGCAATGGTTTTGTGTTTGGAGTAAACACTTGAATGCAGCTGTCATAAAAACTCTAAAAATGAGTACTGTCACTGATATTCAAGCTTGCAGCAAACTTCACATTTTTCACTTGTCATGTGATTAAATGAAACATGAATAGGACTAAACTATGAAAGTCCTTGTAAGTTGTGATGAATTATGAATTTTTCTTGTTTTAATATATATCTGAATTATGAATCCTATGGTTATTATTCAATTTTGTATCCTATGCCTATAGTTTGAGTTTTGTGAGTTCTTTCATTTGTCCCTTGTCACACGGATGTTTGTGCTTCTCATTTTTCATTGAATCTTTTGCAACACCTTGAATGTTGCAAATAGACATATGAGTAAGTGTATCAATATTTGCAATTATCAATTTAAATGAACATTTCCTAGTTGATTTGCAATTGGGGAACATGAAAAAGATGCCTTCTGCAATAAAATTGGACTTCACGACTACCTATCAACTAATATAAAACTTGTTTTGGAGATTATGAATGGGGGGTTGTCCGGGTATAGTGTAAGGATTGAGACTTAGGAGTGTGCTTCTCTCTAGTTTTCAGGTTCGAATCCTTCGGATACTAACAATTTCTATGTTGAGACTGTCCATAGATGACTTTACTTTGACTTTAATTGACCCCACTAGTGGACGGTAGAATGACGGTCCTTGAATTTTTCCATCTTTTGCCGGATACCAAGTTTCAAAAGAAAAAAAAAAAGATACAAGATAAGAAAATAATTTCTAAAGATCAGTGACATAACTTAGCATCAAAATGTTTGGTTTTGCATCTCAGCATTTGAACTTTTTACAAGAAAACCCGTTTAATGTAAAGACTTATACATTTAACACGCGATTTGTTTACATTGTATGCTTCGGAAAGGAATTTTCAGAAGATTTATTTAAAAGATTCATAAAACTGGAAAAAGATGATTTTGTGAGTTACAACATAAACTAATCCAGCTTTGTAAATTGTTCATTTGAATACAGATATGTTTGTGTTAATTAATTTCTCAATTTTTTAGTTTATAATCATCTGTAACTACAAATATCCTGCACACATAATACACTACAGTCATAAGTACTAGTACTTGTTAAATAAAAATATCAGGAAGTGAGGCAGCTTTGCTCCAAAATGGCGGTGAATCACGTGATGCTATTTTATTTGATTAAATTAAAATGTTCCATTGTTGATAGCTATGGATAATGTAAAGGTGAAGACTACTTGATATTTTGAACCAGTACTGTCCCACATTATATTTCAAGATCAATTAATTAACATATGCCTAAGAAAACCACTGGTAAGGTAACATCTCAAATAAACACAACTTGCCCACTTGGTCTTAAAGCCAAGTACCTAACTCTTTGCTTCCACAGACATCATCCAAATCAACCAAACATCCCAAATAGTATATTTAGCTATACTATAGAACAAGTTTGAAGTTGAATTCATTCACATAACCAAAGAATGGAGTTCTATGCATCTCCCAACTCTTTTCCCTGGCAATACCTTGTCCCTTCCAACCTCCTCTTTCCTTATAATTTCACCCCACAAAACTATGTTCACTGGACTGAAACCCCTCAATCTCATTTATTTTCAGCTGCCATCCCAGGTAATTAAGCTTAATTTTCCTTGTCAGTGTATAATATATATCATCCCCTCAATCATGTATCTTTACTTTGGTTTTCTTCATAATCAATACTCCTCCGGACTTGAATATATAAGTAAGAAAATACATGTACCTGGCAGATACATGGACTATATTTAGCTTATATTTAAGTCCAAAAAATATATGTACTTGGTCCACAGGTAACCAGATACATGAACTATATTTAAGTCCAGAGGTGTAGTATAAACAAAGATTCCATAAACATGGAAAAAAAATATTAGAAAATAGAGGTGTGAAATTTTTAGTTTTGCTTTTTATGGCAGGTGTTAGGAAAGAAGATTTGAGGGTAGAGGTTGAGGACTCAAAGTACCTTATAATTAGAACTGAAGTTGCAGTGAATGAAGAATCAACAGAACCTGTAAGGAAGTTTGAGAGGAAGTTTAGGCTTCCTGGGAGGGTTGACATTGATGGCATTTCTGCTGAGTATGAAAATGGAGTTTTAACTGTTACTGTTCCAAGATTAATAAGAAGAGGTTTCCATATTGACCCTGCTGTTGTGCCTGAGAGATTGGAAGTTCTTGCTAGAGCTGCTTGAGTACATGGGAGGTTGTTTTAGAAGATGATTATTGATTAATTCTGGAGGAGAATTAATGAAAGAAACGTTTGTCTTTCCATGGTTGTGAATTATGATATCAATCATGTCATTCTACTCTCTTTTTTTATGTTCAAAAGAAATATCCAAAATTTGAACTCTTTAAATTCTTTATTAGTCTCTTATTCATTTCATGTACTTTTTATTTTCTTCTATTTGCGTACATCTGTAAAAATAAAAGACATTTATGCGAACATACTAATACAATTTAAAATAATACTTGGTACAACCGTACAATATTTTGTTGGTAGTTGAATGACATAGCAAAGCTATTTATGGAGGTGTCAAGGTTTGAACTCCGATCAAGACGTTCAATCTAATAATTTCGACATTTTTATCATTTGAGTTAGAACTTGTGGACAAAATGATAATATTTTTATTTAAAGAAAATATAAAAATACAATTAATATATCATTAAGTTTAAATTGCATAAAAAAATTTGAATATTAGATAAAATTACACATTGATTTTTATGAATTCCCATGTCTTAAATATGACACTTAAAGTCATGAATAACAATAACAAAGAATAACACCAACTACTCGCATAACACCATCAACTCTTCATCTATTAAATATGATTATTGGAGCCATATACATAATACATATGCTAGAAATACAATATGATTTTGTAAATTCTAACTCATATTGCGTTTATGTCTATTGTGTATCTGTTATATATTAAATACTTGATTTTTTTCAACATACGCACAAAATTTTGTAACTTTCTCTTATTTTACATTATTTTTAAATTTCATTGGTTAACATTTTTTTTTTTGTGAAACCAATGGTTACCGTTTTAAATTTAGATAAGGAACACCATCAACGTTAATTTTTTGTTTAGTCTCCTATTCATCTCCATCTACTTTTTTTTGACAAATCTCCATCTACTTTTTATTTTCTTCTTTTTGCGTACATATATAAAAATAAAAGACATTTATGCGAACATACAGTTACAATTATAAAATAAAACTTTCTTTAAAAAAATATTATAAAATAAAACTTGGTACCACCGTTAATTTTTCTTTGAAAAGTCAAATTAACTTACTAAAATTGGCATCGATAGAAGTCAATGACACCATCATAACTATTTACAAATGCTATTAAAAAATGGTCATATTAACCGGTGCCCTAGGGCACTAGTTAAGAAAACCAAAAAAAGAAATTATTAAATTAAAAAGTAATATTTTTAAATTTTTGATAAGTTGATTGCACAAGTTTCAATGCGATATTACTATATTTACTTTCTTAACATGTGTCCCGGGGATACCGGTTAATATTTCCTTTAAAAATTTAGTGTCCTTTTAAATTTATACTGTATATAAAAAAAAGACTTAAATGCAATTTTGATATTACTATATTTACCCTCAAGATGATGTGGCATGCTCATTAATGATATGGAGATTACATGACATTGCTTGTATAGTTTATCATTTAACACATCATTTTCATGTCATTTTAATTATAAATTATATTACAATTATATATAAAAAAAACAAATTATGATTGAAATTAAAAGAGAATTGAGGGAATAAAAAAAATCAGAAATCTTCAAATTGATTTCCACTTATCGAAGAACCCTGACACCAAATATCCCAGGTTGATTTTTATTTTCTACCTTCATGCATATGGAGGAGGATCGTGCATTTTATTGGCCGACGTGTTTATTATGAACTCCGTACGCAAGCAGCGTAATTACATGTCAATCTCAAAAGGAAGAAACCGGTTACCTATTTTGGTACTTCGCAAGCAAAAGGTTCTAATGCATCCAAGGTCACAATCCACAGATATATTGTTATGGCTATATAATTATTGCAGAAGTCCAAATGTTGAAGGAAGAATGAAAATAAAATCAATCTAGGGATTCTCAGTGTTAGGGTTCTTCAATTAGAGGATTTCAGATTTTTTTATTTCCCCAATTCTATTTTAATTTCAATAATAATTTGTTATTTAATTTTTTTACAAGTGCAATATAATTTATAATTAAAATGACATGGAAATGAGGTGTTAAATAATAAATCATATAAACAATGTCACATAATCTCCATATCATTAATGAGCATGTTGACTTTTTAAATAGGAGGGATCAAAATACATGTTTTAGAAAAAGGGTATCAAAAGTTAACAATTTCAAAAATAGGGGGATCAAAATTGCATTTAAGCTTAAAAAAAATATATGATTTTGGCATGACTTATTCCCTTTCAATTATACTCTTAAACGAATTTGTCTATAATAATGTTATATTTTTATTGTTCGCGTCATTTATAAAGATAAAAATTTATATTATATTTGCTATATAGTTGGTGTCATTGAAAAAAAAATTGTTATAATTTTAAAATGCAAAGTATATATACTTATAATTTAAATCAAAATCAAAATTGATGGAAAATTATACGTGTCCATTTGAATGCTGGTATTTATAAATATTATACATATATCACTAAAAAAATTAATGCCCTCTTGTCACTAAATAAATAAATGATTAATACCCATAAACATTTTTTCATTGATATTAATTAAAGACACATTTTGACTTTACCTGTTTTCCCACGTGCATTCTAGAAGATTTTTCACCGATTCCAACCATGAACATCTCCCTGTCCTCCATGACCACCACCACAAGAGGCACTATTTTCCGATGGTCGAAGATGTCGTCGTCAAGATCGACGGCGAAGGTAGCGAACCTTTCCCATACCAACAACAACAGGAGAGTGTCCAACTATAATTTTTATAATGATATCAACGAGAATGTTTGCTACGATAGTTTTGATTTCTGGCACAAAGCTCAGCAGAGCTGAAGGATCAGTCATCATCACATTTAATGAAAGTTTTTTCAAACGTTTCATTGTCGTTTAATATAGATTTAGAGATGGTGGAGTTGTAGAACGAAGTTAGCAGTGATGGAAAGTTAACCACGACAGAGGAATGCCTAAAGTTATTCAACACGGGCTGAAAGTGAGTTTATTTTAGGGAACAACTCTGTTCGAGAAGATACTCCAATAATCATCGATACAAATGAGGTTGTGAAACTGTGACATGTATTTGCCGCCATCAGCTCAACTTTATCCTGATTCTGGTTCAGTATCCATAATGTATCACCGTTAGATTTTCAAACTATCATTTAGAACAAAACTAAAGATGTAGGCGAGTCTTCTCGTCGGAGTCAACTCCCAAATGACAGTGATTATGTCCGTAACATCAATTAAAATTGTCCTACCATTATCTAAATCATATGAATTATTGGTCTCGTTTACTAATCACACTTTTTCCTTGCAACTTTTTTCATTTTGAAGGACAAAAAATATTGAGAGAAAATTGTACAAGGACTAAAAGATTAGCGAGAATTTGTACAGAAACTGAAAATCGGTGATGAAAATTATAACAAACTCTCTTTAAAACAAATTATAATAAACTCAATAAATGATATCTATCTATTTAGAGAGACACTTTGTGCCCGTATATCATATTTTTTTGCTGCGATAATGTGTATAAATCACGAACAATGGTTTTTATGAAATTTTGATTAAAATTGTTTTGTGCCTGATTCAAATTATAGGTATAGATAATAGATATTTTGCACTTTCATATTGTAACAAACTATATTTATTTTTTCAATGATATCAACAATATAACAAATATAATATTTTACAATAAAATATAACAATTTTTTTTTAACGGCACCAACAAAATATCATTCTTATGATCAAATTTCCTTAAAAAACAAAAGAAAGAGAAAAAGTCAGCCTAAAACGATCATTTTCTTTATATGTAGTATAGATAAAATAGATAACACATACACCAATATAATTGACAATTTTTTTCAACTTAGATAGTTAGGATTTATTTATTTTATATTCCATGCATATATTAATAGTTTATTTAATAAATTATTTCAAAAAAAAGTAGTTTATATAATAAATTCTTATCTTTTTCAATAACACCGTCAATATATCATTAATATAAAAAAAATTATTTAGTGATATAATTGAAATAGTAAAAAGTTAGTCCAAAATCCCAAATCTTCTTTATATACAATGTAGATATTATTGTTCCTAGTGTAGCATGGGAGTCATATTTGAATGTGATTTAGTTTTTTAATTAAAAAATTTAAAGGAGAAAATATTAAATAATTTAGCTTAAATAAATGATAAAATAGGTAAGAAATAAGTTAGTCCAAACTCATGTATTCTTTTTATGTATAGTATATAAGTGTGTTTATATGATATTATTGTTCCTATTGTAGTGGAATAGTCATATTTTAATGTGATTTAATATTTTTAATTGATGTTTTTATAGGATAATATAGTAAATAAAATACCTTAAATGAATGGTAAAATATGTAAAAAAAGAGTCAACCCAAACTCATATATTATATAATATAAATGTATTCCAAAAAAATTGTTCACATATACAGACCATTACTTTTGAGTAATATATATATATATATATATATATATATATTAACAAAACAAAATAAAAAAATGTTATACTAAATTAATATCATAACTACATGGGTTTATTAATGTCGTTTAATAAATAAGGCTCTTTCTTCACTTTCATTCCACACTTTTTTTATAAAGGACTTTCATTCCACACTTTTTTTTAAAGGACTTTCATTCCACTTTCTATTCACTTTCCTCTACCTTCTTTCTTTTTAATAATTTTTCCTTTCGCACTTTATTTCTCTTCACTCTCTTTTTATAATCCTAACAAAGTAGTAACGATCGAACTATTGTAGTTAACTTACTATGTAAAAGCAAAGGTTTAGGGTTTATTGTCAATCAAATGAACTAACGCTTGTAGCCTTGTGCTATTTGCCCAATCTTCTAATGGTATTTACACTAGACATTTGGTGCATATAGGACTCAAATTTAAGTTGCTAACGCTTGCAATTGTTACCGACAAAAGCAAAGCTAATTTCAAAAGCTTATAAATCATAGCAAATGTGTTGTATTTATTTGTTTTGACAAGTTTTGCACAAAGTTGTTAACTTGTAGGTCTTATTCTTAACATATCGTGTTTTATTTATAAGGGATAATAATTATTTTGGTTCATGAGTGTGTAAGGAGTAACCATAATAGTCCCTCAATGTTCAAAATTTTAAAATAGTCCTTGGTTGTGCATTTTGTTAGTCAAAATAGTCCATAATATTAAAATAATTTGTTAATATTATCATATTAGTCTTTTATTATACTTACTAGTTGTCACTTCATGGTTATTTTGACTAACAAAGTGCAAAATCATATAATATTTTAAAATTTTAATACATTGAAAGACTATTGTGACTACACATTCAAGGACCAAAATAAATATTACTCTAATTATAATATAAAAAAATAGGGAAGTTGGATGCGGGTCTTTAGCCCCACATAGCCTTAGCATGGATATGTCCTTCAGTGTGTTAATTTAACCTTTGTAGATGTCATACTATCACATGAGTATACAAATTAGACTTTGATGTTTGTGATTGTTTGATTTGATTTATTTATTTGAAATGTGAACATTAGGAGTTTGCTTAAAAGAGCATCAAACTTGGTTTGAGAATTGCTATTGTTTTCTTGAAGAATTGTTATTTGAAGTTAAAAAAAATCCGAAAGAGGGACTAGGGATGACAATGGATGTCCAATATGTATGGTACTATAGTATCCTTCTCCATATCCACGTTTGTAGAAAATGCTCGAACCCGTACCCTCGTGGGTAACAACTTGAGTGACTTTTCTCATATCCTATGAGCATCTAAGTGTCTATACCCATATTCATTACCAACACTTTAATTATAAAAGGGTTAATAGTGTTTTTCACCCATGTAATATAGGCCATTTTCGGTTTTCGCCCCTGTAAAATTTTCGGTTTGATTTACATCCTTGTAAAACTTTTTTTTTTCTTTCCGGAAAACACCCCTCCTCCATCCAACTCAGCAAATTCGCTTATCTGGCGCTGATTTGGCTTCTTTTTATTATTTTTTAATGGGCCACGTCATATTTAATTATTAAAATATACAAAAAATAATATAAATTCATTTATATTAATTTAAAAATAAAAAATAATTTAAAAAATTGAAAATTAATTTTTGAAAATAAAAAATTGTAAAAATTAAGGAATTTTTTTTTAAAAAAACTGAGATTTTTTTCAATAAAAATAAAAAATTGAATTTTAAAAAATAAAAAAAGATTATTTTATAAAAAAATTCCAAAAAAAAGAATTTTTTCCAGAAAACTTAAAAATCGATTTTTTTTCAAATTTTAAAAAAATCAGAAAAAACAAAAAGTTTTTTTTCGAAATTCAAATATGAAAAGAATCATAAAAAATATTCGTTTTTTTTTTCGAATTTTTTTTTTTAAAAAGATTATGGAGTTTAATTTTCAAAATAAAATGTGTGATTTTTTTAAAAAAATTTAGATAAAATTCTGGATACAAATTTATTTTCAAAATTTTGAAAATTAGAAAATATAATTAGATTTTTATTTTAAATTAACAAGGTTTTAAAAAAAATTGGAATTTAATTTTTAAAATACAAAAAAAGCAAATTTTCAAAATAGGTTAGATTTTTTCCAAAAAAAAAGTTTAATAAAATTTGTTAAAAAAAAAAACAGGAAAAAATTTTAATTTATAAAAATCTGCATTCAAATTTAGAAATTATAATATTGAATTTTTTTTTTTACGAAATTAAAAAGTTTGCTTTTTATATAAAAAAATTGGCAATAAAATTTTATTCCAGAGTTTTTTTAAAAAAAAATAATTCCTGAATTATTTTACAATTTTTATAAAATAATCATTTTTTATTTTTGAAAATTCGATTTTTAATTTTTATTGAAAAAAATCTCAGTTTTTAAAAAAAAAATTCCTTAATTTTTTTCTAATTTTTACAATTTTTTATTTTCGAAAATTAATTTTCAATTTTTTTAAATTATTTTTTATTTTTAAATTAATATAAATGAATTTATATTTATTTTTTGTATATTTTAATAATTAAATATGACGTGGCCAATTAAAAAATAATAAAAAGAAGCCAAGTCAGCGCCACATAAGCGAATTTGCTGAGTTGGATGGAGGAGGGGTGTTTTTCGAAAAAAAAAGTTTTGCAAAGATGCAAATCAAACCGAAAATTTTACAGGGGCGAAAACCAGAAATGGCCTATATTACAGGGGTGAAAAATACTATTAACCCATTATAAAAAGACAATAAAAAGCATCTCAATTGAAATAAAACTATGATCTAATTTTTTTTAAAGCAACTCATAAAATAGTAGAAATCGTAGTATCTAGCCAAATAAAAAAAAATACAAAATATTCCTCGAAAATTAAATTTAAAACATTCAAAATACATATAAAAAAGTACATGCTAAAATAAATATCAAATTGATTTAAATCATAAATTTGTAGCTAAATAAATAAAATAATTGTACACCAAAAATAAATAAAATATTTATTATATTGTATAAATATGTATATGCGGGTTGTGGGGCTGGACAGTATAGTGCCCTTACCTGCACTTATACCCATCTAAATTTGTGGGTAATTACCCCGACCCAAGCCCATACCCATAAAAGCGGAGTCTTACCCTACCCATTGTAATTGTTTTTTGCGGGTTTTCATCGGGTCTGGGTCCAATTGCCATCCCTAAAAGGGACCAATGCCATGTGATTTTTAAATAGGAGGAACAATTTCGTGAATGACTGAAATATGGGGATCAAATTCATAATTAAGCCAAAAACAAAGAAAATTGTTGTTCTCACTTCAAAGTTTGTTATAAAATTTCATGAAATTACGAATATAACCTCACTGACAGTTAACTATTGTTGGTTACTTACATACATAGTTAACTACCGCCGATTCTAACAGCACTTAAGTGCCTTTCAAAATTTAATTTCAGGGTATCCTTCATTGTTGAAGCCATTAATTCATTTTCCTTTCTTGAACCACCATTAATTGTGCTTTCACCACCCATAAATGTTCAGCCTTATTTCTTCAATCTCTCAACCGTCCATTGTATCTCTTAATAATATTCTCATGTTTAGTTTATTTTTCCTTATTATTTGTTGGGTTTGTCTAACATGTGCAATATTGCACATGTCGTTGGGATTGAGTCGACGATAGTTAACCGTCGATGAAGTTATATTCGTAATTTTACGAGGTTTCATTGCAAAATTTGAAGTGGGAACAACAATTTTTTTGAAAAAAAAGTAGTTACTATTTAACTTGTTAGAATGTTTGTTTTCTTTATAGTCAAGTTCATTATTTTGGTATTCCTTAAAGCATGTGTTATACCGAGTGTGAATCAACTCACGCAGTTGTTTTTTCATGTTTAACACCTGCGTGAGTTAATTTAAGCATGCGTTATATTCATCATGAGTTAACTCCGCGTAAGAGTATTTTGAAAAGTTTGGTTGAAAGCGAACAAAACATGTTAGTTGAAAAGCAGAATTCTATGAAAATTGAGAAACAGAAACACCATGCACTAGTTGTTGGGCTTAACCCATGGGCTTCAAAACCCAACTCTGCTTGTTACAACAAGGTAACAACAACACTATTGGTTCGTGCTACCCACGCGCTCTATGATTCGCGCTATCTCTGTCATTCATTGTTTTCTCACCTCTTCTTCTTCCTCTTTCTCGTTCTCTTCTTCTACGCTTCTTCCGTCACATCAATTTCCATCCAAATCTCACTTTTTCCAATTTTCTCTGATTAATCACAGCTAAACCCTTTAAATACGTTCTTTCATATATTTCTTATTATAATCAAGTGTTAATTACGATTAAAGAGAGATTAAGGAAAATTAACAACAATGGCACAAGCGGTTGAAGAATGGTACAAACAGATGCCTGTGATCACACGATCTTATCTCACTGCTGCTGTTGTCACCACCATCGGATGTTCCCTTGAGGTATATCCAATTTCTTCTCAATTTTTAGGGTTTCTAATTTTTTTCTCTCGCAATTATGGTGTGTCTAATTTGGTTGAATTTGTTATTGTTGTTTTGATTTTATGATCTGTAACCGTTAAACGTACATTAATTTGAAACCAAATCATTAATTGCATTTTTTTTTGGTTAAAAATTTGGACGAGGTTATTTGTTTATTTTTATTTTGTTGCAATTTGATATGCTATAGGTTTTAGTTATCAATTATTGAATTGTGAGGGGTTTAATTGATTGGTGTTTTTGTTGATGATTTTGCAGATAATTTCTCCGCATCATCTGTACTTGAACCCTAGATTGGTTGTGAAGCAGTATCAGTTTTGGCGTTTGGTTACTAATTTCTTGTACTTCAGGAAGATGGGTAAAATATTCTATCTTTTTTTTTATAGGCAAATGTTGTTAGAAAATTAGCGGCTTCCTTAGTTTTCGGAGTTTGAACTCCGGTCCTTAATTAGTAATTCTTCAGTGTCCGTTACCTTTCCAACCGTGTTACCTACTTGGGACTCTTCACCTTTAAAAGATTTGCTATTCATTGTGATTGATTTGACGGTTACTTGATAGATATCAGTTTCCGTTTTAACGTGCCTACGTCACTAATTAATGTCGATGTTGTTAACATTATTGTGGCTCTGTTTTTCATTTCGTTGTTGTTTTGAAGTATAACGTGGAGATGTTTTGTTGCCGACACCTGTGGGGATCTCGTTTTAATCTTTAGTTTATGAAGACCATATACTGATGTGTTTCTCCCTCCCTCTCTATTGCACGTGTGTTTGAATGTTTTTTTCAAGGTCGTGTGGGTTGAATGTGATTGAGCGAGTATTGATCATTTGTAATTGGTCTAGTTAAATAGGGACTTATTAAGTACCATGGGTTTAATCCTTGCATTGGGAAATCACATTTTAGGAACGATGGTACTTGTGAAATGAAAACTATTTTGGATTCGGAGCAACAGAAGTGAGGAGAGGTTATTGCTATAGGTGAGTGAGATATACACGAGGTGGATGGTTGTGGGAATGATAGTTCCCATAAATAAACTACTTGATTACGAGATATGAGCTTTCGTACGCTCTTGCTAGTTATTGAAGCAACAAAACCGCTTCATATTTGCACTTGACCTTAATAGCCTAATTCCCTTCTTGCGTTGCAAATTAGGTAAAACTGTTCTGGTCATGGTGCATTTGCAGCGTTATACTATCTAGATTACGAAATGCGTCCTATACAGGAAGAGGGTTGAAATTTGAGACTTAAATTGATGGTTTGATGTTTTATAATAAGATGCTTCCCTCCTCCCCACCCCACCCCACCCAACCCACACATCTCTGTTTTCGTTTTCCTATGCTATATGTGGACTAGATAATCAATGCCTCTATATATATTTAATCCTTATAAGTTGATGATTGTGAATTATTTATTTAACTGCGCCGTGGTATTTTCTTATTCAATATGCAGACTTGGATTTCTTGTTTCATATGTTTTTTCTTGCTCGGTACTGCAAGCTTTTAGAGGAGAACTCGTTCAGGGGAAGAACTGCCGATTTTTTTTACATGCTCTTATTTGGTGCCACTGTATTGACTGGAATCGTTCTCCTTGGGGGAATGATACCTTACTTGTCAGTGTCGTTTGCAAAAATTATATTCCTCAGCAACTCATTGACATTTATGATGGTCAGTAACATTCTGTGCATACTTTTGTTGCTGAGTCCTCATATTTAAACCCTCTCATCTAAAGCCTTAATTTATCCTTTTCAGGTTTATGTATGGAGCAAACAAAATCCCTTTATTCACATGAGCTTCTTAGGTCTCTTTACTTTCACTGCTGCCTACCTTCCATGGGTGCGTAAGCTACACAGTTGTTACCTGATAGGATAAGCATTAAACTGGGTTTATGCTTTGTACTAAAGATCTATTTTCTTTTACTTCAATTCTAACTTACAATCAAGGAAATCTAATTTCAAGTTTTATGAATATAGGTTCTCTTGGGGTTCTCTGTCCTTGTTGGTGCTAGTGCTTGGGTTGATCTACTGGTATGTATCCATTCAAAGAATACATATACCATCATATGACTATTTAATTTCTATATGTAGAACAACAACTAATTTGAATCTTGACAACATCTTCCAGGGAATGATTGCTGGCCATGCTTACTATTTTCTTGAAGATGTCTATCCTCGGATGACTGGTCGTCGCCCCCTTAAAACACCATCACTCATCAAAGCACTGTTTGCAGATGACCCAGTTGTTGTTGCCCAGCCTGCCAATGTTAGATTTGCTGCCCCACAACCCGAAGAACTTCACCAAGATTGAATGGTTCATCCCTTTGTTGTCAGAAAATACTCAACAAAGTGGCCGATGTTTGTAATATATAGCTATCTCTATTTTCAAACCTTTTTCCAGGTGCAGTTGTTAATCAATGCGTATTAAGTTGCACCGTGTTGAATGACCAAAATTTTAACAGAAATGAGATAATAGATTTACTCTTTTCTGTTCTTGTAGATATAATGTTACCATTCTATATTGTAGTTTTATAGTCATTTTGTTTTTGTTTTTATGTTCTTATTGCATTGGATGAAAGACTGCCCTGGGCATCTTGTAGTTTCTTTAAAATGAAAATGCATTTAAGATCTATTATATGAATGATGTTTTTCTACTGAGTTTGATTCAACAAAAAGCATAATACAAAAAAAATACTGTCTTGATTTGATTTCTAAGGAAATGAATGGATGAAAAAAAAAGAGACTAGAATTCAAAGATATGAGTTGTGGTTGTCAAAAAATTGTAAAGATTGAGATGTGGATCTAATGACCTACAAATACAATGGTTAGAGTCCCTAGCAGTCTGCATGTGGAAGCAATTAGATACTCTACACAGGAGAGAATAAGCATGTGTTTGGATACACGTAATGAATAATGCATTAGGCAAGGAATTATGCATAAGTAGTGATACCCATAAGTTTATCCCAAAATAAACATGGCAAATACTAAATAATGCCACTGAACTGCTTGATCTCTTTTAAATTGTAATTGTAATGCATCCGTGATTTATCCTCATACATATAACAGAACTAACTCAATTTTTTAACATTTTAACTCAAACAAGGTGTATATATTATTAATCTAAGTGACAACCTCCATCTATTTGTAATTTACACAATATAAATCCGATGAAATTTGAAAATGGAAAGAATGAATACATCATTGCAATTTGCAAGCCTACATCTCTAAACATCACAAAAAATTCTATTTGTTTAATCCCCTCAAAGAACTTCCCTCAATCCTTCATCCTTTTACTTACATGGAGTGAAAATCACAATCTCGATGAAACACAAATCAAAAAAGAAGATTACAGATTACCCTAACCGAGCAGCAACTGCTGATTATCACACATGTAAGGAACTGCTGCTTGAGAATATACTTGATGGGAAAGAGCAGAAAAATACCATTAACTGCAGCACCATTAAAATAATAACCGATGGGTGAAAGAATATAGTAAGATCCAAGATGCTCTACAGTTAATGGATGTCGTGATATTGAGCTGATATTCTCTTTGGTGGCAATTTGCGTAGGATGAAGAGGACTATAGCTGAAGGCAGGATCTCAACCACCTGTATTTTAAAAGCGAAGGGTAAATACCACTATGTTAAGAGAGCGACACCAAAATAGTTAGGGGAACTAACAAAAAAGAACACCAAGTAAAATACCATGTAGTAGATGAAATCCAAAATAGGATGGTCCAAAACATCAAGAGATGCATCCGAATCAACTGCAGATACAAGAACCTGCATGTGTAACAAAATGTAATTACGAAAGAAGCACTTGAATAATAACACCTCATATATCATTTTTAACTTTAATCCTGGATATTTTTTTGTTTTCAATTTCTCCAGACAATTGATAGGTACTAAGTCCCCCCGGGCCCCGCCCCAACGAGTATGTTGATCTTAATCTCCCTCTCTTGAGAGTTGCTTCAAGTAAAGGGAAGAAGATGATAACATAATAACAACAGCACAATGAGCAGAAGCCAAGCAAAAAAAGAATAACAATCTACACCTAACATATTTACAAAAACAACGTTGAGAAATGGTAACTTGAACATAAGAAATATAACAGAAAAATAATATAGTTAGAAGTTACCATCACAGATCTTATCAGAAAACAGGTGAAACATATGATTGTCACAAATCCAACCTGTAATACCAAACCGAGTTTATGTGAGTATAACTACACCAATATAAATATTTATTTTTTAATGTATAATGATCTACATCTGGAGTAACTTATTTCACAACGAGGACTAATCCAAGAACACCTGGAACAGACAAAATTTATGCAGTATGTTCTTGGCAGCAACCATATAAATTTTCTTATTAAAACAAAGATGACTATAAGATTAGCACCCAATCACTTGCAGAACCATCTCTTAAATGATAGTTGTCAAATGGAAACAACCAAGCCCACTTAGTAGTTAGTACTCCATCGAGCATTACATACTACTCGTGAAACTTAAGCATCCCATAAATACCCAAACCCGTGTCTATATCGCTACGATGTATGAACTTTTGTAACATAAGTGTGAGCTAACAACATCAAAAAAGACAAGAATAAACTATGAGACCAAAAGAGAAATTGACGATAGTAACAGAAAAGACATGATCATACATAGAAATTAACTAAATATAAAGTGACCGATATTTATCAAATATTTTTCCCACAAAAAGTTTTATCAAACTGGCCTTTACAGAGAAGAACTTTGACATACCTCTTGAAGCTTCTTTCTTCTCCCCTTCGATTCAATTGGGAAACGCTTCAGCATGAAAAATAATCTGGAAACATGAATTACCGGGTGGAAATAAAAAAATTCATCCATAACACAACAACCAAAAACAACTAGTAAAATAGCAAAACTGATGAATTGCAAAAGGGATTCAATAGATAATCCAATCAACTGCAGAAGCCTCACCTTCCTCCAAAAATCAGGAAGCCTATTGCGGCTACAAGTGATACAACTGAAGAAAAGTAAAGTAGATTTCATGAAAAAAGTGCCTATGGCTATACCAGTGTAATGCTTAAAGGTTACAAAAGTAATTCAGAAACTTGAGAAGCATTAAAATTCTTTGCTTAAAAAGCTAACCTCCTATAAATATCTTTCCAATGAAGTCCACAACATCATTGTAATCTAACCAGAGGTAAATCCAAATACCAACCTGAATCCAAAGCCACAGTTTAGTATTGTGATACTTTATGTCGACCATCAAAAGATTAGGCAATATTGAGATGTAACTTGCAGTAAACAAATATGAATAATCCACAATTACAACCCAAAACAGATATCGAATTCCATATCTCAAACGCCACTTCCAACACTAACGATTCATATTGTATACTCAATCAAGAACAAGCGTCCTAGGAATTTTTGTGCCACAATCATTTCATACACCAGAAGATCTTCATGTAAAAGTATCAAATTTGCAGACACTCTAACAGATCATTAAATAAAATTCAAAACAAAAGCATGCTTCAAAATAGAATGCTCGGGACCTAGAATATAGTTAGGCCAAAGACCAAATTTATAGGGAGATTCATCGTGAATCAAAACAAACACTAAGGAAATCAAACAAGCGAATTAGAGCGGATAAGCTCAAGTATATATTGGTGTTTGCAACAAGAAATGAGACAGATACCTGGATTAAATAAACAGCACTATTTACAGAGATGTAAACTATCCTGAGCTTATCAGTTGGCAAACTCCTCGCCTGCTCAATCATGAAATAAAATTATAACCTATTTCCTAATAAACAAATTAAGGAACAACATTTTGTCTGAAAATGCCACTTTCCAATAGTTGGTTCATTTCATTCGCTAAAGCAGATATAAGTAAGTTTAAGATAGCAAAAGAAGACATGCCTGGTGATAGATTTCAGCCCAGAAAAGGACAAGAAGTGTATATGTTGAGAAAAACACAAGCCCAGGAAGATCTAACAGCACCAAAGTCAAGACCTACACGAAAAAGTAACCACTCCATGTCACTATTCATTCATTTATTGCCAAGCACCAATCTCAGTAATTCTAAGTGAAATTGAGCATTCAAAGACTAAAAATTCCACACACACAAAAGTCCAAGTATACGACTTAAATAAGCAAACAATGCATGCTTCAAATTCACTTTTAAGAGAGTCAAATCAAAAGTGATTCTGAAGACTGCAAATTGATTTCAGTCTGTTTGCTTGTTTTGATTATAATTTATTTTTCTTCTAGAATTTATCCTAACTTAATGCTAGAATTTGTAGCTTTACCTTCAAACGCGATTTTTACACTCAAATCTATTAGTCAACTCACTTTCCTATGAACACATCCAACCATAAATTATTTTACTTTAAACTCATTTTAACTAAAATCAATTTTTCAAATTCAAACACAATTATTATTGATCATCTGTTCACCACTCTCGGCAGTCCAAAGGGAAGCTAAACATTCAACCTTCACAAAAGAATGTTAATAATTAGTTGTTGGATAAGTATTTTCTTCTTCATCAGAGTTTGAACAATCCGCCAACTCCTTTAAACCTTAGTTCAAACTTCAAACCAGTTGAGCCACCAAGCCTCCCGTTTTGCTTCTAGAATCAAAGTACACTCGTTTGAGCTATTAAATCTACTGGTCAACTCACTTTCCCGTGAATCATATACAAACATAAATCATTTTACTTTACATCCATTTTAACTAAAAAATCAATTTTCACCATAGTAGAATCAAAGTCAAACACACTTACTATCGATCATCACACTCGACAATTCAAAGTGAAGCTGGACATTCAACAGTCATAAAAGTGAAAACTAACCTTAGGATGTAAGAAAAACACTTGAGCATGAAATCCAAACACAAAAGCACGTACTGCAAAACAAACAAACAAATATTAAAAAATGCAAGAATCACAAACAAAACACAAAGCTGAAAATAGAAACCATAGAACCAAAGAAAGTGAACCTCACCTCCACTGACAATGAAGTTGAAGAGATGGAAAATCTTCTGAGTAGTCCAACCGTATTCAGGAACTCTAAGTTCAATTCTGATGAGTTGAATAAGAGCAATGAAGGAGATGAGAGAGTAAGCAGCACATAGAGTGTAGAAAAATGGGGAGTGAGTGGAATCTGTGAAACGGTGAAACCATGAAGAGGAATCGGAGAAGGAGAAGAGAAGTGAAAGTGTTAGCTTAAGCTGTTCCATGTTTTGTAACACTTTCCACGAGAACTAGAGACAGAAAAGAAGTTAATAGTAACACTTTTGTTAGTTAGTGTTACTAAGATTAAGCTAAGCTACCTGTCTTTGTCTTTGCTGTCAGTCTAATATTTGTGGGTTAGGTGTGTGTTTACGAAATGAATTCCCTAAACACTCATCAATATATTCCAGCGGATACTCGTATATATATGCCAAAAAGTATGGAGTTAATTTTTTTAACTTTTATCAAATACTACATGAAGACGAAGGTAAAAAAATGTGAAACAACTTTGATGCATAATAATTAAAGTATACTCCATCAAAAATGAAATATAAGCCAAAAAAAAAAATATAGTTGAAAAGTTGATCTATGTGGATTAAATTTTCAACCGTCTTTTCACAAAAAGCTCTTATACATAGTATGCCTGTAGGTGCAATATGATACAAATAAACAAATGTTTTGAACTTCAACATACCAATGAGCTAAATTACGCTACTCCTTTCGTCCTATATTAAGTGACATAATTGACCTTATCACACACCAATGCATAATTTTGATCTTAAATAACTTTACTAATTTTTAGAAAAAATTATAAAAATTTGAGATTTTGAAAATATTTATCGAGATGAATCTAACGACAATTTATATGATATTATTTATCTTTGTATATTAGTAGAAAAATATGGTCAAAGTAAGTAAAGTCAATATTCCACATTTTTTATAATACAACTTATACACATGTAAAATACTTGAAAGTAATATGCATTGATTATTCTTCACTTGAAGAAAAAATGAACCCCTCTTGAAAAGCTATAACCGAATCCTCACCTAAATTTTAAATTCAACAACAATAATCGACTTGAATCGACAACAATAGTCAAACCTAACACACTTCAAAGTTTCAAACAAACATTATCAATCCAAGACCATCCTAAATGGATTATTTTCCACTAATTTTAAAACATTCAAATATACTCTCAGAAAGTTTTCAAAATAGAATCAAATATAATACCATAACCATTCTTATACTTTATACCATATCTTGTTTTATTTTATTTTTAAGAAAAAATACGATAAAAATTAAATATGAAACTTATTATCGAGGTAATTAACCCATAAATATCTTATCATGAAATTCCACTTCATATTCCATTCTAATATAAAAAATAAAACTAAAAAACAAAAAAAACAAGGTATTCTAAAGATTATTTACTGTAAATTTAGTACTTAGTACTTATACATAAAATTTATCTTTATATTCAACAATGGATCTGTGGCGCAATGGTAGCGCGTCTGACTCCAGATCAGAAGGTTGCGTGTTCGATTCACGTCAGGTTCATAATTTTATCCCACATTTTCCAAACAAAACGCACCGTTTTGATTCTTACAACTAAAACGCAGCGTTTCACAAAACCCTTTTGTTCGCATTTTCACTCTTCACTAAACCTTCATCTTCATCATTTTCCTTCTGCAAAACCCTAACCCTTCTTTCCACCTTCAACCTTCATCAATGGCGTCAATGACGTCACGTCTCCGTCACACCCTCCGCCATTACTCCACCATCCTCTCCCCAAACTCCACCACTCCTCTCACCTCAAAGGAAAAATCCCGATCCGCCCTCCGTCTCCTCAAATCCGAAACCAATCCCGAAACCATCCTCTCCATCTGCCGCGCCGCCTCCTTGTCCCCTGACTCCCACCTCGACCGCCTCGCTCTCTCCACTGCCGTTTCCAAACTCACCGCCGGCAAAAACTTCGACGTTCTCCGTCAATTCCTCGATGAGCTTCTCCAATCACGTTCCGATCTTCAAAACGAAAGGTTTGTCTCTCACGCTATCGTTCTTTACGGTCAAGCGAATATGATGAATCAAGCACTTGATACTTTCAAATTCATGCGTGAAAATCTCAACATTGTTGCTTCTGTTAAATCGCTTAATGCTTTGCTTTTAGCTGCGATTATCGCGAAGAATCATAAAGAGGTAACAAGAATTTATCTCGATTTTCCCAGGATTTATGATATTAAACCTGATGTTGAGACTTATAATTTGGTTATGAAGTCATTTGCTGAATCTGGTTCGAGTAATTCTGTTTTTTCGATTTTGGATGAAATGGATAGGAATAGTGTTAAACCTAATGTTGTAACAATTAATAACGCGATTAGCGGGTTTTATAATGAGAAGAAGTTTGATGAAGTTGGGAAATTGTTGAATTTGATGGAAGAGAGGTATAAGTTGTATCCGAGTCTTAGTACTTATAATGTTAGGATTCAGAGTTTGTGTAAGTTGAAGAGATCGAATGAGGCGAAGGCGTTGTTTCAAGGGATGATTACGAGGGGGAGGAAGCCCAATTCGGTTAGTTATATTCATTTGATCAATGGGTTTTGTAGGGAAGGGAATCTCGAAGAGGCTAAGGGGTTGTTTGCTGATATGAAGAAAAGGGGATTTAAGGTTGATGGGGAGTGTTATTTTACATTGGTTTATTTTCTGTGTGAGGCTGGTGAGTTTGAGTCGGCTTTGGAGATTGCTAAGGAGTGTATTGGGAAAGGTTGGGTTCCAAATTTTACTACGATGAAGAAGCTTGTGAATGGACTTGTTGGTGTTTCAAAGGTTGATGATGCTAAAGAGCTTATTAAGGATATCAAGGAGAAGTTTGCTGAAAAGAGTGACAGGTGGGATGAAATTGAAGCGGGGTTATCGCCGCCTCAGGAATGAAGAGTGTTGTCTTGTTTTGTGTATTTGTTTGGTCATTTGGTCACTTTTCTCAGGAACATCAGCTAAGTAATGGCATTATTTTGTTTTGCCAATTCCACTGGCATCTCGGTGTTTTGCTCAATCCTTTGTTAGCTGGTGATATGACTAGTTGGTTTTCTTTGTTTGGATAATAACATGTATCGGAAATGGTTATGCGGATATATTTCTGATTCTTCTCATCTGATTTACCTCTTTCAATTACATTATCTCAATTGTCTATTTTCCGGTTTAGAGGAAACTGATAACCTAACTGCACGGGAGCTCTTGCAGACCTGTACATTATTACTATTAATTTTTGGTTTCTTGTTCTGATGTTCTTTGTCCGTAATTTGACAAAAAATGATAGTTGTTGTTGATATGCGCCTTGCCATTTTTGCTCTTATTTTCAGTTTTAAATTGTTCTTTTAATTCTAAATTGTCAACTGAATCCAGCAATTGGCTCATTTGCGTGTATTTGGTTTTACTGAAAGTATGCATATAATTCTTTGAATAACTTGTTTGACGGTTTCTTCATTGCATGTTGTTATAAGCTCACAATCACTTCTTTCCTGGTCAAGGTTTGGTCATAGATCTGTGTTCACGACCTCATATTGGTATGTCTTTGCATTATAACACAGTTATAAGCATTCTCGTTGTAGTAAATAGTAGTAAACAGATGTGTTATATGGTGACCAACATCTTCAAATCTTATCTAGGCATGTATAGAGAATCAAAATAAACCGAATCACATTGGGAAATGATCCAAACCTTACCTCAAATTAATTGTACTTTTGAAACAATTCACTAACTTGATCTAACCTAGTTAAAATAGTTCTCGAAATTAAATTGATTTTGTATCAAATCTTGTGGTGGTCATTGTTAATCTGGACAAATTGCTAGGCCTTGATACTTCCAACATTGAAATGAAGTTGTCCATGGTGGCAATGAACATCTATTTTCTACCACTAGATGGACCATACTGAGAAATCTTGCTTTCTGTTATCGTTTGGCTCTGATTCAATATAGTAGTATTATTGTGTCACCTATTGGGATTCAGCAATTTGACTTGGCTAGTTAAGCATGTAACACCAAATAAATGATTTAGCTCTAGGAAAATAAAATTGATTATGACAACCACATAACAGGTATTATATCGTTATTTAGATTTAATTGTTTATTAGTAGGCGATGCATTGGTCATTCAACCTAGTTCATGAATCTTATTAGGTTTCATGACCATGGTGTCAAACTTAGATGAATTGGAATGAGTCTATGAGCAACCATACTCATATCGCCATACAATTCAGCTCACAAGTCACAAGCACAGTATATTGCTCCAATTAGTATCGCCATAACGTTTATGTGTGCAGATCAAAAAGAATTCTCCTATTAGTAGTTGTCTTCTTAGTGAAAGGGAAATTTAGCCCGGCTTCTAAAATGCATATTTAGATCACATGAAGAGCATTAAACTGTTTGGTTTTTAGTATGTAGAGCCAGTGAGAAACTGAATCATCAAGATTCTCACTTCATTTGTGAAAGTCAGCACCTGATAAACTAAATGAGGTGATTTTGCACCAACTGATTAAAAATTAATTGAGCAAGTTCAGAGTTGTGTATTAGATCTCTCGTGATTTGTATTTTCACTTTCTGCACACTGACACGAGAAAAACAGAACTGATTTTCACGTTAAGTTATAGTACCATTTTAAGCGGTCTCAACTCTCAAATGCAATTCAGACAGTGGGATCATCAGAAAATAAAGCCTTGATTGTTACAGGAATATCAGGTAAGCATGGTGTTAAATAATCACTGCAAGGTTTATTTGCATAGTTTGTAAGACCACAGAATAAGCTTGACAATATTCTAACGAAACAATAGTCGTTTGTGAAGCAATCTTATTTATCTGACATTTTAATGTTTTATGATGGCACCAAAACCGTTTGGATGTGACGACACATATAGTCCAATGAGGGACCGAATTCTTTGTTGTAGTCAATGTCAATCACAACCGTTGATTTAAGATAGACAGTTCATATTTAATACTCAATTTTACTTAGTAAAACAACGGTTTAGATATGTTGCAGGTACTGCTGTTAACAGCAGGAAATCCAATTTGTCCAATGAATCAATCGTATAATTTAGACCATTTTCTAATTCACAAAACCTTTTATGAATCAAAAAATAAAACTAATTTATAACTTTTCACTTAAAGAATTCTTTGAAGTTTTATATATACTAACATTGAACAAAAAAGCAGTTTCAACTCACGACAAACTTTTAATAATAGTAGTTATTATAATTAAGTGCTTATTGAGAAACTTATTCAAACTGGTTCACCAGCCAGTTCAGTTTGTCAGGGAGAGAGCAGATCCGATAACCACTATTCCATTTCCCACCTAAAATATATTTGATGTACACATCTAGAAAACTACAGTTGTATATCATCTGCATGTATACTTACTTCCAAGCAAAAATATATAGTTTTTGTCCTGTCGGAAAATACATTTGTTTTTAGATCTAAATCTAAACGTGTTTGCTAAAACCACTTAAAGGGAGAAATGGATTAGCCAGGAGGTTTAGATTACACTTGCATTGACACAAATAACTTTTCTCAACTTATTTCCGGTACATGCAATTGAAGAGACAAGGAGGTTTTTGAAAAAACCTATAGAAACGACTTATGCCATGTCCATTTGCTTTTAGCTAATTTTTCAATTAACATTCCAAAAAAAATTATAAAAACAACTTATTGCATTTTAAAAATATTTTGATCCAAGTCCCTTAAGTCATTGTGTTTTATAACACCACTTGAATGCATTAGTCGTGTATATATTTCTTCACTATATATTTTGAAACATCCTCAGATGCATAACAAATAAACAAAAATAATAATTTGCTGGAACAAGTCTACAAAAATATAACTTTTTCTTCTATCTTTTCCTGATAATACAACTATTTTTTTATGTGTAATTAAATAAGCTGATATTTATTCATGCAGTCTCCTGCTAAAAGTACTGACTTGAATCAAAAAATATTTTACACCATATGCTGCACTAGATGCGACTGTTGTTGAAGCCACTAACCAGCTGCACTGGAAAATGAACCAAGTTCAACAAATGGGGAAAACATCAGAGCTCAAGGGAAACCAAAATTCGAGCCGAATTCAGCTCAGAAAAATATCTGCTCAAATTACCTAACCATAGATAAGTAATGAATGATTGAGTTTCCGGGGTTCCAAAATCGGGTTGAAGAAGAGCTGCAGTAACTAACGCTAACTGGAACACCGTATTCACCTGTCCAAATTGGTACTTCTCCGAAAGTGCGACAAACATAAAGGAAATCTACTACCTGTTTGTATACTACTCCAAATGTTGCTTTTAAATCGATAAGAATAAAGTTTTTTATTTGTGCTGCTGGAGGAGTAAGGAATTAAAGTATGGTAATTGTATAATCTGAGGCCTCAAAAGTCTACACCCTAAGTCATTTCCCCAAATAGTTATAAAGATGAAAAGATAAAGTATAGATTCACAAATGCAGAAGAAAAATGAAAGTAGAAAACTAGACAACTATCCTATAATATCAACAAGACACTGCAAATGTTCTGTTTATCAACCATCAATGCGTGTCACATTTCTGAGAATGATAAAACTGCTTTATAGAAAGCTACTCCAACCTAAATGTCCAGGGCCCCGCTCTGGAGAAAAATTCGTGCTAGTATAGAAATGGAGATGCAAGTGCAACTGTTTAGAAAGAATGTTAACACAGCGCCTACAATAGTTGAACGTGCAAATGTGTATGTGAAACAATAAGTCCCACATCGACAATATTAGACTGAGTGGTGAGGAATGTGGGATATAAAATAAAAGTATATCACATTGGATTACATACTTACCTGGATGGGGTCAATGGGTGATCAAGAAGGCCCATGGCCTAGAAAGGTGACCTCCATTGCACTTAGGAGGGGTGCCTTTCTAAGGTCTACCCAAGTGGTGGAGCCTACATCATAATTTGTTGCTGTGGGGGCCTGCGTTCGCGCGGCCCCCTCCAATCATAGTTTAAATTTTTTGAAATTGCTTTGCCCAAGTGGTGGAGCCTACATCATAATTTGTTGCTGTGGGGGCTTGCGTTCGCGTGGCCCCCTCCAATCATAGTTTAAATTTTTTGAAATTGCTTTGCTTCTAAATTTTTATCTAGGGAGCGTAGCTCAGTTGGTAGACACAATGCAAAATATATATGGTAAAAGTAACAAAATTTACGCTCTTAACCATTTTATCAACCAAATTTGGAACCCAATTTATCAACCATTTACTCTCTTTCCCACAAAAAAAGACCTAAAGCCTAAAGACCTTTGAAATTTAGAAATTTACGCTCTTACACATTTGAAATTTTGTTAATTTGAAAGTAAACCTATTAAGTTTGATGTTAGTCATAGAATATTTACGCTCTTACCCATTTTATCAACCAACTTTGTTAAAACGTGTTTATAAACCATTTAACATTGAGATGATAGGTTTATAAGTGTTTATGACATCACACATGATTACTAACATATATTTTATTGTTAGTGTTTTTGAATTCAAGTCTAATGATTATTTTTTTGTTACATTCAAGTCTAATGATTACTAACACATTTTCATCTTGTTTTTAAATTCAAGTGTAATTTTACAGATAAATATTTTATCAATAATATTATAAAATCAATAAACAATCAATTTTGTTTTAAATTAAAAGAGAATAATACACATAAACTCTAGTTTTGAGAATAGTAAATTTGAACATATAAATTTAACAATAAACATCTACATAAACACTTTTTAACCGAGTTTGATAAAAATATGATAATGATGCTGATATTTTAAGACTGAAAAGAAAATAAGACCATATGATATTTCACCTTTAATCTTTTATGAACTTTTCCTTAAGAGGGTATGATGTGACCGTTAAGTGTTTCTATGACACTCAACATGGATATCATTCACATCACATAGCCACACATGATAAGTTTGTTGTCGTCGCTTTTAACTTACACTTGCATTTTTATCTTTCTCCGATAAAATTGCAGTAACACTCAAGCACACCACAAGCACCTAACACATCCATGCCTTTGCTACTCCTTTTGGTACACATTTTCAAATATAAGGGTGAAAATGGTGGAAGGAGTCCAGGAGAGCATTTGCCAGCATGTAAAAAACAAACGGGGTGCCAATTGACTAATGAATAATAATAAGGGACCAATTTAATGAATTCCATCTTCATTTATATGTATATAAAAAAATAGTGGAGAAAATAGAGTTGGACAAACACTTTTTTTAAGCATGAACCCACATTTCTCATTGAATTTCAAGGTATTATCTACACGTATTTTGATTCATTCACCTACCAACCTAGTTCTTTCCATACCAAGTTAGTAATTTCTGTATCATTTTCATTGAAATACACACTGCGTTACTTTTGTTTATATAGTTTTCTTTATTGTTAATGATTTTATAACTATAATTTCATCAAAATGATAAAATAACTGAAATGATGTTTCCCATAAACTAAAACTTATACATGTATTCCAACACTCCAAAGTAAGTGGTGAATTATCAGTTTCACATGTAGAGGTGACCCAGAGGCCTTGTCAAGTTGGAATGATCAACACTCGATAAGATGACAATATTATAGAACATTTCTTCATATATAAGGATCATCACCAAGGAAAGTTGGGTTTAGAAGAAGAGATCCTCAAATTTATCGTTTAAGAGTGTCTCAGAGCGATTTTCCTATTTAATGTTTAACAATGTTTCGAACTATATTACTTCTAGCTGGGATAAATACAGGAAAAAAAAATATACATAAGGCTCATTAAGCGGCGGAACTAGTACAATATTTATGAAGGGACCAAATATAAAGAAGAAGTAAAATATATTTTAAAAATTAATATAATAAACTTAATTAATAAGTAATAAATTTACAATAATTTACTTATATATAATGAAACGACAACTAAGAAAATAAATCTAACAATAATTATTTATATAAGTTATGCTCTATGAAGTTTTAACAAGTCAAATTTATTTATAATTGACACTAAACTAAATAGATTACAAGTATTTTTTAAAAATCATCTCCTTTTAAACCAACAAAATTGTTTAGAGTAGTTAAGTAATATATTAACGGGGTAGCTACAATCAAAACTATACTAATTATGCTACCCCAATTGATGTGAAGGGATTCGCCCCTGATTGAGTTTGGTGACTCGTTCACAAGATATAGAAGAGCATGTTCTTAAGAGCAAGATTTGTAGATGGAATGGAAGTTTGATCACTATGTGCATTAATTAATGCAAGAAACTGAACAATGTAATACTCTAAAATCAGTATGAATTAAAAGAATCCAATCATTCTTTCAAAAGACTTACTCAACAAAGCTATTATTCCATATGTAAAAGCTATTACATCTCAATTTCCAGCAGCAACCGCTTGGCAGAATATCCACTATACTATTGGAAATATGTCTGAATGTCTGGTTGTTAGGCTGAATTTTTGAACATAGCATCATTGATTCTGTCCATGCCGACATCAGATATAGGATCAATGGGCTTCTCATCCCCCTGTTCCAAAAAATCAAGACTCAAAGTGATAGCACAATCTTAGCAAGTAATCTAGCAATCAAAATTAACCACACCTGCATTGCTAAAAAGATTTGTATTAAACTCACCATAAACTGTGTTTAAGGATGTAGGAGATGGTGTTGACATGAAGTTAAGGCCAATGTAGAATGCCAACATTAATACATCTGCTTCATACACCTTAGCTGAGTTTACATTTGTACATAATTAAACTAAGGCTCCAGAACTAATCTCACTTTAGACGAGTTATTTAAAAGTAAATTTCTTGTTTTTGTGCACCATGCATCTGCATGGTTGCTAAAGCTTCAAATGATAGCAGGAATTGAGGTGTCTAACCTGATAGGATAGTAGGAGATGCCAATAGAATGTAGCCATGATTCTGGAACATATGCCCATACCAAGAAAATAACTATTCACAAAGGAAAATGAACAACTAAAAAACTCGAAATAAAAACCTTAAGAGACATTCGTTAACACATGGTAAAACTAACAGTAATGCAGAATTGTACAGAATACAAAGTTATTTTGATCATGTAGTTATCAATAGAAAATCAGAGATGTTAAGTATGATGGAGCTTCAAGGCGAATCCCTGTTCCTAGTTGTTTTTACTCTAATTAAAAAATAAATAAAAAAATCAACTAATAAGGAAATACGGTATAAGTTATAACACCACGAAATAGATTAACTAAATATACCAAAAGTTGGAGCAGATGAATCCCATTGAGATGTAAGAATATCAGTCCCAAATGTGAACAGGTGAAAGAATCACATTTTGCTAAACAACATAATGAAGGTCTTATTCAATAAGCTATTCGAGAGATCTTAATTGAATTATGACTCAAGCTGTTTTGTGGAGCTATTGAAAAAAAGTCAACAAGTGTATCCAAATACTGTCATCATGAGATAAACCTAATAAGCTCTTCTAAATACTCCCTAAGTTCCCAATTAAAATAAACTCAAAATCTCAAACAAAGGAATCCCCTACCATGCCCACACAAAAAAGACAGCTTAAACTGTTACGAGCTTGAGATTTTATTTTAATTTTTGACCGTTGTTAAATAGTGGCTATATCGTTGTTATAGCGTAATAGCAGAGCCGAATTTGAACAAATAAAAAATTATTATTGTTCCACAATACACTATTTAGTACAAAATATTGTCTAATAGCAGCTATAGCGGCCGTTATAACATGGTTGTGTAGCAGAACTTCACAGTGCAACCTCAACTCAACCCATACTATTTCACTGATAATTTCAGCATTTATGGTGGTTTCACAACTACAAATACTATTTGAAATCGTTAAACCAAACGAAACAATGTGAAATAAATCATAAAATAGTGGATAAGAAGAAGGAAAAAAACCCTGCAGCAACAACGGTAGTTATAGATCCGACGAAACCGTAAACTTCAGAAGGCTTAGGGCCATGATCGGCTGACAATCCAGAGGCAGAGTTGTTTTTATGATCGGAATCGAGAAATGACACAGTTGCTGCTTTCTAGAAAGACTTAGTGTTCTTCTTGGACTGTTCACAGACCGAGGACTTTCCATCTCGGATCCCTTCAATTACATCTAACATAAAGTATCTTGCGCACGCAGTGGCGTATCAAGGACTCTGATCCAGAGTGCAATAAATACTAACTTATATATTTTTTAATGCAAATAATATTAATAACAACTACACTGAACACGCTGTACTCAATTTACATTGTAATAAAAAATTCCATAACAAAAAACTACTATATGATGATAAATTAACTAAAAGGTATCTAGAACAAACAATAACAAAAATCTCCAATTTTGAGCAAATCAACTACAACAATGAGCAAATTAACAAGTAATTAGCAACAACAATTCCTAATTTTGAAGATAAATAACACAATCCCTAAATAAAAAAACCCTAAATTGACAAAATTCCCAAATCATTAAACCCTGGATTCATTACCTGAGTATGTGGTGTTGTTCTATTGAGGTCGGAGGAGGAGGGTGGTGGACAGAGGAGGGTGCGACGAGGGTGAAGATGAGAAAGTTCGATGGAGCATACAGGTAAATCTTGCTGTCTAGTTTTAGCTCTAATATAATACAATAATATTATTGTGTCACCTCTTGGGATTCAGCAATTTGGCTACTTAAGCATGCAACATCAAACGATTGATCATGACAACCACGTAACAGGTATTATATCGTTGTTTAAATCTGAATGTTTATAAATAGGCCGATGCATTGGTCATTCAACCTTGTTCTTGAATCTTATTATGTTCCATGACCATGGTGTCAAACTTAGATGAATTGGAACGAGTCTATGAACAACCATAC
Source organism: Medicago arabica (assembly GCA_946800305.1). NCBI lineage: Eukaryota > Viridiplantae > Streptophyta > Magnoliopsida > Fabales > Fabaceae > Medicago > Medicago arabica. The sequence goes on along the minus strand of OX326971.1, from coordinate 9,375,087 downwards.
TCACATCACCATACAATTCAGCTCACAAGCTCAATATATTGCTTCAATTAGTACCACTTAGATGAAATGCATATTTAGATCATATGAAAGAGCAGACATTTAAACTGTTTAGTGGTTAGAGGACAACAGGTTTCGCTGGTGAGAAATTGAATTGTCGACTCATTCATGAAAGTCAGCTAGCGCTTCATAAACTAAATGAGATGATTTTGCAACAGCTGAGGAAAAGTACTTGTGCCCTTAGGTTGATGAGTTATGTAATGAGTTTTGTGTAGATCTAGCGTGATTTGTAATTTTGCACTTTCTGCACACTGAGATGAGAAAAACATAACATGTTTTCACGTTAAGATTTGCATTTTTTGTGTGTAAGGGATTTGAGAAGCAATCTTGTTTACCTAGCATTTGACTGTAACGTGATGGCACCAATACCGTTCAGATTGATGTCCCACGGCAAACACAAACACAAACACACACACACACACACACACGAGGGGGATTGCCCATTCAACCTTTTGAAAATGCGGGTTTCTGAAAATCAGCTTGTAGCATTTTAAAAATATTTTGATTCAAGTCCCTTAGGTCATTATGTTTTATAGCACTACTTGGATGCATTAGTCGTGAATATATATTTTGAAACATCCTTGGATGCATTATGACAAATAAAAGAATAAATTAATTTGATGGAACAAGTCTACAAAAATGTAATTTTTTCTTCTATCTTTTCCTGGTAATACAACTACTTTTTTTTACTGTGTAATCAAACATGCTGATATTTATTCATGCAGTTTCCTGCTAAAAGTACTGCTCAAATCAGAACTTCAGCAAGTCGCATGTTACTTGAATCAACTAAATTTCAACTAGACTGACTTTAATACAATTGGAGATCTCAAGTATTTTACACCATATGCCGCGCTAGATGCTACTGTTGTTGAAGCCACTAACCAGCTGCATCAGAAAATGAACCAAGTTCAACAAATGGGGAAAACATCAGCACCAGGGCAACCAAAATTCGAGCCGAATTCATCTTAGGAAAAAAAAAACTGCTCAAATTACCTTAGATAAGTAATGTATGATTGAGTTTCTGTGGTTCCAAAATCGGGTTGAAGAAGAGCTGCAGCAACTAACGCTAACTGGAAAACTGTATTCACCTGTCCAAATTGGTATTCCTCAGAAAGTGGGATGAACGGAAAGAAAAATTATTTACCTGTCTATATACTCTTTTCTATTCTAAACACATGCTGCTTTTTAATTTATGAGAAAAAAGTTCTTTTTTATGTGTTGGTGGATGAATAAGGAGTTAAAGAATGGTAATTGTATAATCTGAGGCCTCACTTCACAAGTCTATACCCTGGTCATGTTCCCAAACAGTCATAAAGATGGGGTGGTTTTATTCATGATGGAAAGGTAAAGTCGGTAAGTATGTGGATACACAAACGCAGAAGAAAAATGAAAGTAGAAAACTAGATAGCCACCCTAAAACATTTATAAGAGACTGCAAAGGTTCTGTGCATGTATGTACATTACAATCATGATCCTAAAATTCAACAACATGGGAAACATGATAATTTGGTGATAAAACTGCTTTACAGAAAGCTACTCCAACCTAAATGTCCAAGCCCCTGCTCTGAAGATTAAATTCAAACACCAAAAATGCCTTACCTTGCTTATAAAGAGTGGTTCAACTTTTTGGCGACCGGTTCCATCAAGGTTAAAAAAATCAGACCAGCTTTTCCACTGAGATCAGATAACCAAAGAGTCAAGATTACATTTTGATCTCTAAGAATCCTGAAGTTGAAAGAAAAGACACAAGTCGAGAACCACGTTCCAATTTCATACCTTCCAACCCAAGCTACTAGCTCTTTGAAATATTGCACCGCCAACAAGGAAGGCATCTCGAAACACAACAAGTCCAACAAGTCCAGCTGCAAAATCAAAAAACAACATTAATAGTTTTGCACCACAGATAGAATACAAAGTAATATCTGTGTTCTCAAGTTTAAATGCTATACACTGAAACCACTATATGAATACAAATGCTCACTACACCCTTCTCTTTTGGCTACTGAACTCATTAAGCGCAAACAGTATATAACTACGAAAATATAGTCAAATCTGCACTCAATTGCCAGCCCCGAATAATTAAAGATCTTGTTCCAAAGAGAAAAGATGTTGCATAACTTGGTTTTAAGTCTCACACATTACAAAGAACATATACTATTTCTTCAATTAAAAGAAACCATAAAAAAACACAAATAAAACTACCAGCTACCAAAGTGAAGCACTACTTACGATGCAGTAGATCTTGATGAACCATCGCAACAGCAACACATCCAATAAGAACCTATATCATGGATTGAAAACAAACCATCAAACAGAATACAAACCCAATTTCCAGCTAACATTAGACCGTGCTTATAAGAAGAAACTATAATTCATTGATACCTTATCAGCAAGGGGATCAAGGTAAGAACCAACTACAGAATCAATCTTCATCTTCCTAGCCACATACCCATCAAGCTAAAATCACACACCCACATAAAAAAATGAAAAATTTAGCATATGAATCTACACATGCGATAATTTGAAAAAATGACATAATTGAATATAAACACATGTGTCAGTGCTGTGTCAATAGTCATTGTCGAACATAACACATGTCGGACACCAAACACGTCTTTGATCAGAAGTGTCAGTACTAAAAAGATATGAATTCAGCATAGAGTGAATAAGGTTACATTACATTATCTATTATCAAATCATTTCAGCAAATAGAGTGCATAAAATGTTACATATCCTAAAAATCAAAATTTTAAAAAATGTAATTTTTTTCATACCCAATCAGACCCACCAGAGATAGCCAACCCCACCATAGCTGAAGTATACATATCATTCACAATCATCCTACAAAAAAAAATCATAAATCAAATTAACACCAAAAAAAAAAACAATTTTTTTAAATTATTTCAAGCAAAATTCACAAACTAGTTACCATCCAAGAAAAGGACCCGAAACCAATCTCGCAAAAGAAATCAAATTTGGCGCATTGAAGAAAGTATAAAAAAGTGAATTTTGCGGTGAATTGTTCAAATTGGAATCAACACGACGTTGTTGTGGTAAAGGGGTTGTTGTGATCCGAAGAAGATTAAGATTAACAGCGTTACGACGAAAAACAACAGCTTTAGCGTGATGATAAAGAGGGGTAGCGGATTGAGAAAGCTTCCACGGCGGAGAAGCGAGGAAAAGGGGGCCGGTGAGATGAGAAGGGAAGCGGAAAAGCGCGTTGTGGAGTAATGGTGAAAAAGGAAGAGTGATTGTTGTTGAGGTTGTTGGTGTAAGGAAGGTTCTAGCTATGGTGTTTGAGTTTGTGAGAATTGATTTTAGAGACCTGAATATCACCATTGTTCAACAACTTCAAGCATTTCTTCTTACAAACAATTTTTCTGGTAATTAGGTAGGTTTTATTTTTGTTTTCTCTCTCTTTTCTAAACTTGGTCTTTTATTATTATTATTATTTTTTTACTTTTCTTTTGAATTGAAATTTGGAAGATGGATTGATGTGATATAAGGGTTTTTCTAACCTGTGCAAATTACTTATCCATCATTTTATATTAAATATATAATTATTTTAAAAACAGTTGTAATTTTTAATAAAAAATTACTTTTTTTTAGTATTCTTAACGTGTGCAATATTGCACAGGATAGCCAAAACCATGATATAAATATATGCTTAGAAATTTCTATCAAAAAGAAAAATATAAGCTTGGAATTTGATTTTTATCTGTATTACCGTTTTTGCTCCATTATATTTTTAGGATTTTGTTAACAACGTCGTTTCTTTAAAGATATTTTAAAAAATTTAAATTAAAAATTACTAAAAAGTCAAATACTTTGATTTTAAATACATTAAATTTATGTGTCATGTTAACTTGTGTCTTCATGACACATGTCAAACAATCCAAAAAGAGCAATTTTGCATTGAAAAACACCTTATAACAACTTTTAAAAAGTTAAATACACGCATTTTGATATTTATATTTCTATAATGAGTATCTTAACATGTGTTTTTGAGAGCACAAGTTATAATTTGTCTAAATTTATAAATTTTAACAAAAGGTTAAGGTCCTTGAAGAATGTTCTTAGACCATTCACAACAAGAGTGTTTTTCTTTTGAAGACCTAATACCTAATAAGTCATCCCATAATCTTATTCATAAAACAACAATTCTAACCTTTGAATGGAGGAAGTGATTTTTGTTCAAGTTGACAAAATAAAATAATTAAGAAGTATAATAATTACTTAACTAATAAAGTGTCGTTTTTAAAACCCAATGCATCATCTGCGTGCATGTGAATTCCCTTCAAAGTTAGCGAGATATTTAACTCTCAATCAAATAGTTAAAGTTTTTTTTTCTTGAATGAGGGTCAAACAGTTAAAGTGAATACGTATTTATCTTACTCTATATTGATTACTAACAAATGTTTGAATGAACAAATAGTTGACATTAACTTTTAGAAAGAAGTTCCATCTTCTCTTATTCTTGTCTTCTTCGTTTATGCGATGTGAGTGGTTAAGTTATTTTCATCTTCCAGAAATCACTCATATTCATCATTTTTTAAATCTCATTTCCTCTAAACAAGTGGTTTCTACATAAATCTTGTTTTTCTTATGTTTATGAGTAATTTTATAATTTGAGTGCGATGTTATTTTATTTGTCGTTTTGGTGTGATGTTGGTTGATTTTTCATCTTGTTGTAGTGTTCGTCTGATTTAGATTGAAAAAATAAATGTGATGCATTACATATTCAATCAAAATGACTTGGGGGTCAATATTACAAATCTATAAACATCAATATTATGATTATTTAGATTTTGTCACATCTCAATTTATTACGTTGTTTTATGTTATTAACTTGGGGGCAATTAGTTTGTTTTCGATGTGTTATATCAATTTGAATGAATATCTTCTTTTAGTAAAAAAATTATATTTAGATTAACTCTTTAACACAATACATGTACGATGAAAGACGTGTTTTGTGTTCAAGGATTCATATTTAGATTTTTTAACAGCGGTGTTAATGTCATGTTCCATATTGATATTAATATTTTATATTAGATGTGTCCTAATTGGGACTCAATTTCACAAATACCAATCACTATTGAATTTGATTGAATATGATTGCAGTCACAATTTTTCAAATCTAGTACTTTATGCAGCATCATTTTTCTCCAAAAATAAACATACAAATAATTTAAAAAGGGAAAAAAGCACCTCAACCATGAAAGACACGTCTCAACCTCTTTCTTTCCCATAACCAAGGCATGAAAGGCGGATAATAACTCTGACATGACATGATGATGTATTAAAAAAAAAAGTTACCATTGAGCGCCAGATAAATTTAAAATTTTCATTTTAAAGCATAGACAAGTGATAATTGTTTAATTTAAAGAGGAATTTCTAGTTAAAGTTTCTCAAAAATTAATCCTAGTTAACACTTACGTATGTATGCATAAGAAACTTTTGATTAGGCAGTGCCTATCACATTTCATTCATAGCTAGCTACACATGTTTTGTGATGTTAATGTCTCTAAATATGTTACTGTCAATAAGATAAACATTCTATGTTTAATAGTTTCTTAAAATAATACAAACATGGTGTCAAAAAGTGTAAAGTATGATGTCCATAAACCAACTCATTTCAACTTTTTAAAGTTTCAATTTTGTTAAATTCCATGCATTTGCTTTTCATAAAGCATTTAATCATATACTACAGTTTGATAAAGAAAAAAAAAAAAGATGCTCCTCCTAATTGAAAATTAAGAACCATGACCCCTACTTTCTTCAACTAGAAGCCTCATGTCATGCACTATAAAGAGTAGTGCCATATAATTCATTGGCACAAGTCCATGTGAAATGGCTGCACCTGTTGCTATAGGCACAAGGGGCACTATTGGATCACTAGTGAGAAAGGAAATTGAATATTTCACTAAGTTTGAGTTTGACAGAAGAGGAATTTCACAGAAACCTCAACAACACCTTGTAGACATGGAGAAAGCAAAGAAGCCTAGTTTCTGGTTTTTGCCAACAATCTGGAAGAAAAGGAAGCAAAGAAGTTCAACAAATAGGTTCATCCGAAAAATCTGTTCTGTTACAGAAGTAGATTATGAAAGTAATCAATTCAACAGAATTCCTGGTTACAGCTACAAGATCCTCAAGAATGATATCAACAACTTTCACCTCTAAATGGGATCCGGTCTACTGCAATCGAAAAAGCATACGTTTACATGTATTAATTGATCTCGGCTATTGTCTTCAGATCAATCGGCTTACATTACACCTTTACTAAATTAAAATTATTATTATATAATCTTCATTGTTGATCTGATATCAGAAGGCCAAAAATCAGTAACTTTGTGACACATTTACTTCGTCGAATCTGAGAGTCCTTTTAAGTGACTTTCTTTTTAAGTTTCTTGAGTTAGTCTGCACTAGCTTGTTCTGAGGGATCAAAACTTGCATGATTGCAGCATATTCATTTTAATTTTCACATTTTGTTGCTATACTTGAACAACTATTTTTCTTTTTAATTTTGGGATCATGCTCTTTTTTTCTCTCTTTCAGATCACAATCACATGTTTCAATTTTCCTGCACTTTTCGTACTGCTGGTTATTATCATTCTTATCAGATCATCCGAGACTACGGTCTTAACTCCATTCCTTGTGGTTTGAAGACCGTAGTCTCACCACTAAGCTAACGCCTCATGGACAAGCAGGTTTTGAATCAAAGCAGAACCCGTTGGAGACATTGTTGCAGCAATAGGTTCTAAGTCTCATATTGACTAGAGATAAGGCCTGGAGATAAGAACCGGTCGTTTTAAAAGCCGGTTTTGTAGGATTTGATTACCCCCAAATTTAAGCAATGTACAATCATAAAAAAAACAATAACAATGTATTTGTAATTGGAATTTGGAAATGTACATTTATGTTTTTGGACATCGGTATCTCAGAAGTCCAATGATGAAGGAAATAAAAGCAGAAACTCAGGTGAAACTTTCTTTGAAAAAATGAAAAGAAAGAAAGATGAATCAAAGGGATCCTGATTCCAATCCCAAAAGAAAATCACTAATGCCTAAACATTTAATAGTAGGACATTTTACACAATTTTTTTGAGTGAAAACCTCTAGTTTGTGTCATGGCCAAATTGTAGCTACTATTATGCCCTTTCAGCTGCAAATGAACTTCCACTTGCAGCTCTAAAAGATTCAACATGACCAGCAGTTTTTATTGATTCACCAGCTATGTCTTTTTCATCAGTTTTGTGTACTGCTAAATGTGCAAGAGCCGCTACAACATCATCCATGTACGGGCGCGTGTCGGCTTCTTCTTGTAGACACATTGCTGCCACTGCAAGGGCTTGAAATAGTCCCTTTACAGGGAACTTTCCTTTGAGCAAAGGATCAGCCATTAGAGTGAACTTTGCTCTATCCTCAAACAAAGGTTGTGCCTGCCAATTCATAAACAAGGACAACCATTATATATGTAACACTAAAAATAATGTTAGTAACATCATATTTAAAGCAATTTTCATTGTTGAATCTCATATTTAACGCGACATACCCAATCAATCAAGTTTTGTTCTTCTGCATCTCTTGCAGTGTCAATTACTCTCCTACCACTGATTATTTCCAAAAACACAACACCAAAACTATAAATATCTGACTTTGAGGTACATTGACCAGTAGCAACATATTCTGGTGCACAGTAGCCATAAGTCCCCATAACTCTAGTTTTGGCTACAAACTCACCCTCTCTTGGGGCAATCTTGGCAAGACCAAAATCAGAAAGCTTTGGATTGAAATTTTCATCTAATAGTATATTAGACGATTTCAAATCACGAAAAATCACCGGTGGATCTGCATAGTTATGCAGATATTCAAGTCCTCTTGCTGCTCCGTCTGCAATTTTCATCCTTTTCTGCCAATCCAATGGTTCCTTATCATTACCTATATCTGTGGTAAACAAACAAACAAACACACTCGTATAAGTTTTAGTGCTGTCTATAGTTTTGTTTCGGTGAATTGAAAAACAGGGAGAATAGGCAATTTCATCCCTGAAATTGTAACATGTCAATCAAACAATCTCTTCGTCAAGTTCAATTGTTAGAAACACGTGGACTCTACATCATTGCCATGTCTTTAGGACGAAAGTGTCGCGTCTCCACATCACTTGACATGATTTTCTATTGGACTTTGGTTAGGGTAATTTTTTTTTGGAAAAGTAACTCCTAGCCTTTTACTCCACAAATGATATGGAGCCACATAGAATGTCACATCTTCATTTAACATGTCATGTGAGTCATACTCACTAACAACAAAACTTAACAAAGATCTTTTGATTGACGTCAAGGACGCAATTGCTAATTCGTAAAAAAGAGAGGTTAATTTGATCGATGGTTATAATTTTAAGGATGAAATTTCTTATTCACCAAAAAAAGAAGTCTAAGAAACATAATGTTTTTAGATACTACTACCTACCAAGCAGGTGATTTTCCAAGCTTCCATTGGCCATGTACTCATAAACTAAAATCCTTTGATCATCTTCTACACAATAACCTACAAGTTTCACTAGGTTTGGATGATTCACCATACTCAACATTAAAACTTCTGCGAAAAATTCTCTTGTTCCCTGATTCCCATCTCTGTTCAGAGTCTTTATAGCTACATTCTGAAAATAGTATTTAACATGAGAATTTCATAACTTACAAAAAAATAAATTAAAAACATATTACTACAACAAGAAAGAGAGAGAGAGAAACAAACTTGTTCAATGCTTTTCATGTATCCTTTATATACATTCCCAAATCCACCTTCTCCCACAAGACAATCAAGACTGAAATTGTTTGTTGCATCAGAAATTTCTTCATATGTTAATACTTTAACATCATTTTTTGCCGCTCCATATTTTAGTATTTCTGCTGTAATTTGTCTATTTCTGCTGCTACCTGCAATTTAATTTAAGACCAAACAAATTATTAATCCACATTTCCATTTGGATATATACCATGTTAAAAAATGAACCCAAAACAATAGAACAAAATGTTTTTGAGGAAGTAATTATCATGCAACAAAAATTTTATTCTTTGTATGCACATGCAATTTAATAAATATTGTTTGATTGAATTAGAAAATAATATATATATTTTTTTAAGAATAAAAATAAAATATATTAATTTGTGTATCTATCTAGAATGAATCATATACCACATACCTGTTTTTTGTGACATAGCAGCTGCTAATGATTTGAATGTTCTTCTTCCTTTGGAAACTTTGTTGGAAACTTTGTTGTAAGAGGTTGATTTAACATCAGATTTACAGCAACATGGAATGCAACTCATGTTCTCAAACAAACCTTAATAATATTGTTGATTGTTTTTTTGAGAGGTAACGAGATTGTTAATTGTTGGACACCTAGGACTTTTATTATTTGATAACAAGATTAATTAATCAGTACCTGTGATTAATAAATGATTAATTTATTAATCACAGGTACCTTAATTAATCTCAGGAACAATTTGGTAAAAAGGGAAACAAGAATGATAGAATGTGGTTGTAACTGAAAGACGTTATGCATGTTTCAAATATTGGAAAAGCTTATATACGTGTTAGAATGGATGATCTTGTGATTTTCTTAAAATAGTTTTTGGTATCAAAATGGTATTCTTTTGAGATAGTTAACCTTAGCTGGTTATATTTCTTTTACACATTTTATCATTTTCTAAGGTAAGTGTGACAAGGATAACAAGTTGTTTTTACCATATTTTACGTATTTTTTAATTTTATTTCAATGCTATGTTGTTGTACATTTTCTTTACAGACTACTTTCTTTTATAAAAAAAAAGACTATGAGTTTTATTAATTAAATAATTAAGTAGACAATGGGTAACGAGTTTGACGTAAAGAAAGTCAACTCTTTCTATTCTTGAAACTTTGACGAGAATAGCTATCTATTATGGGATGTGATTCTGCAAAACATGCCTGATGAATGTGTATATATTTTTTTCCCTTCCTTGTAAAGGAAATGTATTGAAGAAGCTAAAATAAGATATATTAAATAGAGATTTAGTCTCTTAAACACAAGAGGTTTAAGAAAAGTACGTGTTATATCAAGTTACCAAAAAGAAAATGAGCGTTATAGCCACACACTAAGAAACACAAAAAAAAAAAAAAAAGAATAATTATGAACTCCCAAACAAAAAAGGGAATTAAGCCATCACATGTGATATGTAAAAGCAAAATTAGGATGATTTGCCTTCAGCCACCAGAAAGATTGAACTTTAATTTTATCTACCAGCTGACTAATGGAAAACCCCTTTTGTTGGAAAACTCTAGCATTCATGTCACCGCAGATAATCCAAACAAAAGAAAGTCATATCAAATATAAAGCATTACAAATGTTTTTTGAGAACCCGCGTCAACGATCGGAATTGATGAATGTGATTCTGGACATGAGCTGACTTAACATAAACCAATCCAAGCCAATGATAAAATTCATACCAAATTTGACCGAAATAGTCACACGTCAAAAACAGATGATCAAGATCTTCTTGAGAGCCACATCCACCAGAGCAAACAGACGTATTCGGTTGAAACACCCTTCTTCTGATTAAGTTGTCGATTGTTGGAAGCCGATTGTGTAATAAGCGTCAAGCAAAGATGTTAGCTTTTACAGGAACCTCCTTGTGCCAAATGGTAGAAGGATGTTCATTGTTTAAAGGTTCTTCCCTTGTTGTTAAAAGATTGTAAGTACTAGTAACATTGTATTTTGAAGAGATATGAAGATTCCAGATTCACCTGTCATTCACAGCAGCATGCAAAATAATAGGTAGTCACCAATTCTTCCTTCCGAGCTAACAACCTCCTTCGCCATTTCCAAACCTCTCTTCCCTCCCCCAACCTAACAGAAACATATCTGCCACAGTCGCCATTTTGTTATCAAAAAGATAAAAAAGACGACTAAATCCGTCCTTCAGGACTCTTCCCTCCAACCAAAGATCCCACCAAAATAAAGTTCTTACACCATCCCCCACCCTACGTTGTAAGTGGTCGGTAAACATACTACCAGCCCTCTCTCCAAAATCACCCTTGATACTAAGAACATCGCTCCACCACACCAAAACTAATATCCCCTCATTGCCTATAGACCCACCCTCTTCACCATACAATGCCTAAGACTCTATACCACAAGCTCCCTTTTTCCTCCCCCAACCTCCAACATCATTTGCCAAGTAATGCTAAATTAAATTCCCTAATCCTACAGATCCCATACCTCCTTCCTCTTGTTTGAGACAAACAGTGTCCCAATTTATTCAGATATTTTTCTAGATTCCTCACTACAAAAAAATAAAAAATAAAAATAGATTCAATGGTAGTAATGATGCCTGCGGGAGCTTTGAAGAAGGAAATGAAGTAGATCGGAAGAGAGGACAAGACAAATTTCAAAAGAACTAAACGATCATCCAAAGATAAATTGTGATTTCTCTACCTTAAGAGTCTTGAATGAACCTACTCAACCGAAGGTTTCCAAAAATTCAGTTTCCGATAGTCACCACCAACAAAAAGACCCAAATAAAAGATATTTTTTTATATCTCGATTGAATTGAATATGTACTTACTTCATTATTTTGTAACTATTTTTCATAAAATAATTTTTATTAGCTAAGAGCATGAAACCAAAAAAAATCTATTTTTGTTTTGGTGTTTTTCTTTTACATAATACAAGAAATCAAAACCATTTATCATTATTTATTTTTTCGAATAGACATTTTTTTTGTCAAGTAGCCTAGTGACCGGAGCTCACACATTTTAAATGTGGAGAAGTGAAGTGTTTAGGGTTCGAACGCCATCTTCTACAACGTCTCTATCAACTTAGCTAAGCTCACGGGGACGAATATGCCCTTTTCTAATTACTATGTAAGGACAATTATGTTTTAGCATAACTATAATATTTTTTTAACTAATTTATTATATATATTCAAGAGGTACTAAATTATTTTATTTATTTATAATGATTTTTTAGGGTTTATTTATAAATGATTTGTGCGAGGTATTTTGATTTATTGATACTAGCAAAAGATGCGCACCATGTACCCGTGTATCCACCATTTTTGTTGTATATATACTTTATTATTTACTTTAATTTAATTATTTTATTTCTATTTTATAATATATATATATATATATATATATATATATAATTTTATCTAAATTTATTGAATTTTACTTCTAATATTCAATTCATGTGTTGTTAGAAAATTCATATGTTGCTAAATTTGAATCTGGAAAAAAATTGTAACAATAACATCAAATAAAATAAGTTGTTAGTTTTCAAATTCCTCACAATTATATGATGTAGATTTGAATTTGAATTTGGAAAATAACTTAGATGCTAATGAAAAATTTATTAAATAAAAGTTCGGTAATCTTAACTTAATTGATAAAAATATCAAAATTGTTAGGTCGAATGCCGTAATTGGATTTGATTCCGGTTGAACAAAGGTGGTCATACTTTCATACAATTGACTATTGAAAGTGATGGAACAATGGTTCTTTCACTATTGAAGTCGGTGTACCTATGAAGCACGTGTAACCCATGCATACAACATATTAGCATAGGAAAATGAAGAAAGTGACGTAATAGATGTGTGATATGAAATGAAATAGAGAGAAAAAAAAGGTGTTGGATGGACTTTTATTGGAAAAAAATAAATAAAGTGATATAATAGATGTGATATGTTAGTAATGTGATACGAAATAAAATAGAGAAGAGGAAAAAACAAGGTGTTGAATAAATTTTGTTTTTTAGAAAAAGTGTTGAATGAAGGATAGAAAGTTCACCAAACAAATGTTTTGATAGAACTAAGTGGATTTTCCATACAACATAATCAGTGGATTCCATATGCATAGATCTCATTTGATGCTGGAAGTGTGGAAAGTAGCCCCATTTATCAAACACATACCTGAATTGAGAACAAAATGTCCAACGATTCAGAAAACCATATCTCAAGCACCATTATCGTGTGAACGATTTGACTTAGGAGTTTAATTATACACTTTTTTTTACGGTCGATATTCAAAGCATGTTGTTATTTGGACACATAATCGTAACACGGTATATCAACATTGCACACAATATATACTCCAAAGCTTGCATGTTTTAGAAAGTAATAATAAAAAATCCAAAAGCGTATCAAAACAGTGTACACAATGCATGTTGTTATTTGGACACATATTATTATTATTTTATAATAAAATGGGCTAATTAAGCCTCATTTGAACACATAAATTGTTTATTATTGGAATACCTGACTGACATATAGTCATATGAACCAAATAAAAATATTCTCTTACATGGAATTTTACTCAAACTTCCATATTCTTTGACACTGAATTAAAATATTTTCTTAAATCATTCTTCACTCCATTATCTGCAAATATATACTCCACAGCATTCCTTGATAGTTCAAACATTTCCCACCTTCCCAGCCCTAAAGAATAGACAAAAAAACAAATGCATTTAACAAAACTTATAGTTAATTAGCTTGAATTTAATTTACTACTAGTTGCAAGATTTAAAAAAAAAAAAAAAAAAAAAACCTACCAAATGAATCAGCAGCATATTTGTATTCCTCAGAGAGACTTGTATTGAATACACATGTGTCATCAGTACATAGGACTATAGGATGTTTTGCCTTGTACAAATAAGCTGCATGACCAAGAACATGTGTTAAGAGAGACTACATTTCTGTTTTCTTTGACTTATTTGAGCTTACCTACACTTGACATGTACAGAAGCTGTTTTTTGCTTATTTATATGAAAACAATATGATTTTCTTTTATCTTTTCTAATAGAAATAGCTTATACATAAGTACTTATATGAGAAGCACTTATGCTAAAAGCGCTTAATTAAGGTTTTTATCCAAAAATGAACTACTTGTTGAAGTTGATCCTTTAGTAAAAGTTTATTTACAGCTTTATGACATGGCTCCAAAATGGATAACTAGTATCCAACATAAAAAAAATACTGTCCAAAAAACAGTCACTTTAAAGCCTACAACATGTTTTGTAAAGTTAAAGCACCTACCAAAATGGTGAACCTCAATAGATTTTACAGAGAATGTCCTGATGTTTGATGTCAAACAAATTTCAACCTGAAAATAGTGAAGATGAAATAATTAATACATAAGAAAGGCTATAAACTGTATAATACACAAGTGGTCTTAAATCAAAATTTCAATCCCCTTTTTCACAGTCCCTCACAAATTATGATTTACATCCAAAACCTTAAACTAATGAAAGGAGCATGCGAAAGTCTAACCGGAATTTTAGAAGACTTCAACTTTCTCCAGTGTTCATCTTCAAAGTAACAAGCATGTCCAATCCTTTGGGGATGAAATTCAAGCATATTTTTTATCTCCTTTGAATTGCGAATCTAAAAACATTTGGTCGGTCAGAAAAATAAATCAGTCGCGAAACTCATAAGTAACAGTTAAGATCTAAAGAATAACTTACCTCTCCACAATGAAGTGTTACATTAAGACCTTGTTCTCGCGCGAATTTCAGTGCTGGTAAATAGGTAGTCCTACAAAATAAAAAATGAAAATAGGCATAAGCATGAATTTCTAAAATCTAAAATGCAATTCGATACACTTTAGTACTAGATAAGATTTATACCATTCACCAGTCTTTGGATTTCCAGAGAGATCAATTCCAACTACACCTAAATGCCTCATTTCTAGTGCAAGCTTGACCTGTAACAAATAAACATCATATGTTCAAAAGAAGCATCAAACAAACTCGAACTCGTCAAATTACTATTAAATTTTAGCTTACAGTTTCAATAGCTGCTTCTGTTGTTTCTCGTCGATCAATGCTCAAGATAAGCCTAACAATGATTCTTTTTCTAGAATTCCCATTGCATCTATCATTGGTAAGAATTTTAGAATCTCCAGTCTTTGGAATGAAATCCACATCAACTGAGCTAACTGATCTTAGACCTTCGATTACAGCGTCAACATATGAACGTTTGCTCATTCCTATGGAATCATTTCTCTGAATGAAAACAATAAACATTTTCTTCATCAGATCAATTATCAAACTCTATTTCAATGTAGCCGAAACAACTAATAAGAACGCGTAGAATTGCAAAACGATCTTGTTTGGTTACCTTTGGAGTAGTCCTCAACTCCAAATAGACAACATTATCATTTGCAAAATCCTCAATGACCTGTTTTTAGCTATTATCATCATTACTAGTACAAATGAAATTGCAATGAATTTTTTCAGTAACAAAATTCATATAGTAAATAAGAAGCCATACCTCTTTTGCAATTCTTGTAACAGTATTATGATCAGTGATGACATTGTGAATTAGATCAAACAATTGGAATACTTCAGCCAGTGTAAGCTCATCTGTAATAACAAAACCGCATATAAGAATAAACAGAAGTAGATTAGAACCTGCTTAACATAAAATAATATTACATTTGTCCTTAAATATAAGACCCTCTTGAGATTTTCCCATGTTCTTGTTTATAAGATCCCATTAGAATTTTCAATTGCATTAATTATTTTTTTTACCAACATATCCGCAGCAGTAACATTTTTTTACTCTCTCTGTGGTAAGTACTTCGATGAAAACATAAATCAATTCTCCTTAATACTACTATCAAATTTCTTAATTCTCATGATTAAGTCGTCGACATATCATATATTTAGTGGACGGAGGTACAAATAAAAACAGAACAAATTCTAACAAGAATTAGACAAAAAGAAGAGAATGCAACTGAGTAGTCATGTCATGTTTTGTCTATAACTATTCTTCTAAAGCAAACCTATGATGTTCCCAAAATAAAACTATAATAATTCATATGACTTTTGTGACTATACTTATCCTAATATGATGAATTTTGTGTTGTCCTTTTGTTGACAAAATCAAACACAAAACAGAGGACACAAAAAGGTTAGGCCAAAGGTATTGAAAACTTGAAATTAAACAAAACACACACAAACACAAAGGAGAGTGACATGTTAGCAATGTTTTAGTTTTCCAGTTTTATATTGACAATCAAACAGGAGAATAGAAAAAGAAAAGGCATATACATACATTTCATGGTTAGATGTTCCACTTGAGAGAAATCTATAGCATCCTTTTGAGTTTCATTCAAAGACTTGGCAAGTTCTCTGTGAATAAAACATTTTTGTTATAATGAAAATTTGATAATGAAAAAAAGAAAAGAAGGAAATAATATTGGTAACGTACAAGAGTGTAGAGACTCTGATGGAACCATTGAGGTGAGCATGCAGTTCAACCTTTGGCATTGAGAGACACCAATTCTTTTCCATTTTTCTTTGTTTCTTTCTGAGTATGAGACTTGAGATACGTCACTAATATATAGAAAGACTCAAAAGAAAGAAAGAAAGATGATGTGTTATTTGCTATGCTTGCTCGTGTATATGAGTCAGAAAGTTTCACGCAAAACTACAGCTGCAACATGACTTATTGGTCCCAAATCAAGTTTTTTTTTTTTTGGTCAATAAATCCAATTTCTATTATTTTAAATTAATAAATTATTCATGAGAAAAGAGAAATACTTGAAATGTTAATGTATTCAACGCATAAATTTTATTTTATGAAAATCTACCGATTAAGATTTAAGGTCTTTAAAAATATCACAACTACATTTATTAAGAAGAACTTTATTTTAATGATAAAATTAATAGTTACTTTTTCGTTGGTCTCCGCGGCAAAAAATTTATGTTACCGATTAAGATTTAAGGTCTTTATAAATATCACGACCATATTTATTAACAAGAACTTTATTTTAATGATAAAATTAATAGTTACTCTTTCGTTGGTCTCCCGACAAAAAGTAAGACGACTACATTTATTCTCAATTTATCTTTAAATTGAATCCTATTGATTTATTTTTTTCATCTATTTTTATACCAGTTTTCAATTTTCAATACAAGAATACAATAGAAAACATGATTATTAAATGGAAAATACCAATTCTAGAAAGAATTGAACATGAGACCTTGAGGAGAATCATATTTTCAGGTTTCAAGATAATACCACTAGACCAACTCAAATGGGTTAAAAGTACTCTTTTTATATTAACTTTGTCTTTTCTTTCTATTTTTAATTGTTTAACTAGTACCTCGAGACAGGGGCATTGCTTTTTTTGAAAAGGTTAAAGATAAATAAATTAAACCAACAAAAAATGTTACTATAGCACAAGGTGTACTAGAGAGATAGATAATCAAAGAGTATTACAACACAGAACTACTTTTGATTAAAACACATTAAAGGATTCTTCCTCCAAGTTTGGTAATCAAAATTAAACAAAATATAGGCCGATTTTAACCACCAACACACCTGGCTCTTTACTTTTTCGAGAAGAGATGTGAGTGGATCATACTTTTGATTAAAAAATCTCTCATTCATGTCTAGGGATGGCAAAAATATCCGCACCCGTGGATATCCGCGGATGAAATAAACAGATAAAATAAATGTTACATTTTGAGTTTGCACTGTTTCATTGGTCTTTTGTTTTGTTTAGCTAAAAAAAATAAACAAATTTTTTTATTTTATTTTATAAATGTTATCCATTGATATATGTATAAATCCACCGATACCTCAAATTTCACGGATTACCCGCTAAACGGATATCTACATGGGTATGGATAGGATACGGATTCATATTTATTCAACGGAGCGGATACAAATATCACACTATCCGCATCCGTGGATATCCATTTACATCCCTATTCATGTCCTTTCAAATTGTATACAATGTTGATATCCAAACCGTATACCGATGGGATGAACGTAACTTCCAAACCTACCGACCTGACACCATTACTTGCAAAACCACGTTAGACAACCGAGTAACAAACTTCCTCAAAAACTCCTCCCACACAAACAACCGCCTACGCCACTTCCACGCCTCCCCTTTATCAACCCACCCCAAAGACTGCATTTCTGCAACTAAAACTAATTTATTTTCAGCCAACTCGTGAAGTCGTCTAAAACTAACATCAAAGGAAAAACCCCCAAGCCATAGATCCTTCCAAAGTAGAGTATAAGTCCCATCACCCACTTCCTGACAACATTATCTAACAACCATCTCTCATTAAACACGCCCCCTCCCCTTCTAATTAGATTCAATTCTCCCACTAAATTGATCCTCCCCCTCTACCAAAACATAACCTTCCACCTTCCTCTCCATATTTCGCACTTAAAATCTTATACCACAAACTATCTCTTTCTTCCCACACCCTCCACACCCACTTGCAGGGTAATGCTAAATTAAATTCCTTCAACAACCTAACCCCCAAAACTCTAACTTCCCTATCTAAACAAATAATATCTCATTTAATCTAAGACATTTTCCTAAATTCCTC